>BCLH01000689.1:48564-73866 GCA_001602315.1 Zoysia pacifica
CGCGTCCGCGGGTCGCGTGGCGCGCATGCGGGGCGGAGAAGCGCGCGAGCGGCAGCTGGCACTGGCGCTGTCCGCTGGGAGAAGAAGGGCGGCGGGGTGCGGCTGACAGGCTGGCCCCGCTTTCTTTTCTATTTTTTTTTCTGATCTTCGGCCAATTCAAACTGCTGCACTGCTTTTGCTTGAAAACACGTCTTCCCGAGCTCTAAAAATCTCGAAATTTGGCAGGGAGGTAGAACTTTTTGAGATGAACAACCTTTATTTTGGGCCCAAGTTCAAATTCTAAATAAATTTTATTCTATACAATTTTTAAAACAGGTAATCATTTTGAGGGAAATGATTTATTTGGGCCATTTAACTTTTGAATAAAATTTTACAAAAATCTCTAAAATTCAATTCTTTGCAAGACCATTCAAGAGAGTTTTTTTTTAAATATTTCTTTTAAAAGTTTTGAACTCATTTTTGAAATTTGAATTTCGAATGAAATTTGGAAATTTGGTTCGAATCATTTTAAATTGTTCTAGAGCTCGGTTTCATATTCCCAAACTTGAGAATTTTGCATCTTTATTTAAAGTGAGATTGTACACATAATTTCTGTTTATTTTTGTGAATAAGTTAGAAATAAAATGTACCAAACATGATCTATACATGCTAGATGTTGATGTGACAAAAAAGTTCATATCCTCTACTTTAATTATCAGTCACTGTCATGTAAATTTGATCCCACGTATCAGTGATGCACAACACTTACTGCAAAGATACTCACCTAACAAAAAAAAATTTGGATAAGAGCAGTGCCAGGTTCATGTAGCCCGAGTATCTACTGAGTCTGGAGCCAATAAGAAGATTTGATCATGAGCTACAGCCCACGGATCAATCTACATTCCACGAAGTACTTCATCGCCTTGAGACATGGGAAAAACGCCTCGCCCCACAAAGAATGTAATATCCCTCATATTTTTAATAAATTAAATTGTTGATTTAAAGGATTATAAAGTTGACTAAAAATTGACTTTTTAAACCATTGCTTCTATGAAAGATCTGAAACCACAGATGCATTGATCTCGTCCAAACATTACGTTTCACTACTCATGCACCAGAATCCGATGATTGATGAAGCGAGGATGACTCTTTATTTTTGAACGTAGATAAGCTCCTTCCTCCTTTTATTCCCAATCCCACCCAGCCGCCGCCTCTGTTCATTGTCTTCGTTCGTTGGCCTCAGGGCTGCGCTGCCCCTCCTCCCACACTTCACCCTCCAGATCCCCAGCCCTTGTTGTTGCTCCCAGGCGGGCCTTGCTGCTTCCTCTCATGGCTGCTGGTGCTGGTCAAGTTGGAGCAAGGAGGTCCTCACTAGCTGCTGCTGCTGTTTATGTGGAGGCAAGGAGAGAGAAGGAAGAAAGGAGGAGAAGCAAGGGGAACACGTGAAATTTCAGAAATTCCTTTAAACTTGAGAGAATTGGTGATCCTTGCTGTGAAGGTAACCCTATATAGTCCCTAGTGGTCAGCAATTTCATTGCTTGTGAGTAGGCATCAGATTGCACTAGAGCCAGTTGTTTTCGAAACTGACAATTGCTCGTACAGAATTTGAGCATGAGGCCTTAACAAAAATTGTGGAGATTGTTTTTATCTTTCTAATGGCGCTGGTTTCACTCAATTCCGATAAGTGGTTAGGGAGAAATCATCTGATTAGTGCTGCTGTGTCAGAATTCCAGCCTGTACAGTTTTCCTGTTTAATTGATTTTGACTAAATTGGAGTACGAATTTGCATATTAGGTTTAAATAAAAGTAGTAGGAAATTTCGTGTAGATGCTCAAATTCTATTTACCTGCAACTTTTTGTGAAATAAACTAAAAGTTATAGTCAAAACAGTAAGCAAGTTAGGTTTTTCGTACTCTCGGATATGCAAATTGTGTTCTTTTTACCTTTCCTAAATAATAAAGAATGAATTGAAAAGTCTGGCATGGATGTTACTAGGATGTTTTTAAGAGTAGAATTGTTCGACAGGCTTGGAGGGTTCCAGTATCGAGAGGGCACCTTCTGGTTCTCATCGAGGTTAATTAAGGCAAGTGCAACGACGAACTTTTGTGTTGTGAATTGATTGGTGCTGGTTGGTTTATCCTTTCATACAGGTTGAATTGTTGATTCTGGTTCTTGTGATGGTTTATTTAAGTTTGATCCTTTATTTCTTATTCTTGTCGGTATTCAACTTTTATATCATTCCTTTCATATGTTCAAGTGCCGGGAGTTTTGTTAAACACCGGTTGTGCAAGTTGGTACTTATATTCAGGTTCCTGTGAATAAGTGCTGGCCCCACTTATTCGGCTTTACTAGTAAATGCAATATTAGTTTCAGGTGTACGTCCGTTTTAGATGGAAACTACTATTCTGGAGTTAATACACTTATTCTGGTTCCATAGTGTCATTTCAGTATTCATTTTTTCTTCTGTTCCGTGTTGTACTTGTTGAGTATCTTTACTCACCCTTGTGTTCATTTTATTCTTTTTGGTACCTGATGCGAAGCATACATGGGAAGGGAGTAGCAACACCATTTTGCACACATACCATTTATTCCAATAATTGTTTAGTTCATTTGATTTAGTTAATTTCGATGTATAATTATTAGGTTCTTGAAGACTATCATATGATTTCTTGATAATATCTAAGTTTGCATTTTGGATTTTGGCTGCTTATTCCTCGCTTATAATATGGTGCAAATTTGTGTTTGTGAGTTGGATCGCTACAATTTACAGGGGAGACTCTGTCGAAATTACAAAAAAATGTATACTTAGTACAATTTTAATGTGTTGTGGTAGTCTCCATGTAATTCAATACATAGGGTGTTACAGTTGGTATCAAAGCCCAGGTTATGTTTCTTTTTTGTGAAATTTAAAGCTAATTAATAATAATAGTTAAGTTAGACTTATAAATTAAACCTGACACACTTTTGCACAATAGGATGGGTTGCATGGGCATATTTTGTATTCTTGTTTCCGTTGCTTATTTTCTTGCATAGTTATGCTAGATGTGGTAAAATATTGCTTATTGAATCTTGTTGACCTTTTGAATTCATAGAGCTATGCCGCCGAGAAGGAGTGCACGTGCTGTAGCTCATGAGAGGTCGTGGTAGAGGTCATGGTGGTGATCGTGCTAGTGATAATGCTAACCAAGATGTTAACCATGAGCAAGCGAACATAGAAAATGAAGAGGTTAGAGGAGAGGAAGAACACTCAGTTGTTGCTGGAGTTCCGGTTGCTGGGGTGCTGCTGCCCCTGTCTAAGGATTGACATTTTCTAAGTGGATGTCCATGCGCTTGAACACGTTTGATGGTTCAGGGACACCAACAGATGCTGCTGATTGGCTTCGCAAGATGGAGAAGGTTATGACTGCTTGTAGGATGACGAGTGAGGAGATGATCTTATTCGTTTCGCACCAGCTGACAGGTCAGGCTGATGTTTGGTGGGTTGGAGTATGTAATGCATGGACTCCTGCTTGTGGTGCCATCACTTGGGAGGTGTTCTTGACGCAATTCAGAGCTAAGTATTATCCAGATTCATTCAGGGATAAGATGAGTGATGCATTAACCATATTCAGCAAGGAGATAGAACTGTGGATGAGTGTGATTGGGATTTTAGCAACATGTTCGCTTTGTGCCTAGTGTTGCTTGTGATGAGCGAGAGAAGGCTAAGAAGTTTTTCACGGGGCTTAATGGTCGCTACAGGGAGGTGATGGGAAGGAACCCACCCATTCGTTACATCACAGCAGTCGAGGAAGCTAGAGGTATGGAGACCCAGCTTCAGCTTACATCATTGCAGCAAAGACGTAATGGAGGTGTGAATAACACTAGTGGCGATCAAAAGAGGGTTCACCAAGAAGGAGGAAGGTCCTCTCAACAACCCCTTTCAAGAAGTATAAGGCAAATCAATCTTCTGAACAGTCTCAACATTTCAGGCACACAGAGTCTGGTGCTCAGTTTTCTTCATGGCAGTCCACCATGAGTTCGTCATTTATGCGTTCGGTTCTCGGACAAGGATTAATTTGCTTTAAGTGCTGAAAGTCCCATCGTGAGTCGGAGTGTAGTTTTTCTGGGTCATGTTACACCTGTGGCAAGGATGGCCATGCTATTGTGGTTTGTAAAAAGAATCCAAATTGCATAATTAAGTGGCAAAGGTCAAGTTCTCACTCAGTAGGACCCACCTCAGTGGCCAGTTATGGAGGTTCCGCTCCTTCCGTGGGCAGTCCCTGTGGCATAGTTCAGATGATAACCTTCAGTTCCTTACCACCAGTACTCGCATCAATATTACTCACCTCCAAGTTACTACTGGCCGGCACCTCAGCTTCCTGCACCACATGTTCCATTACAGTTACCTGGCCCTTCTGCTCCGCTAGCTCAGCCAACTCAGCATGCTTTGGGAGGTTCCGGCTCTTCTACCTCCGCCGGAGTATACACCATGCCTACCGCTTCTTCACTGGGTTATCCAGATGTGGTTTCAGGTACTCTTAGTGTTGAGTCACACAATACTCATATTTTATTTGATTCGGGTGCTTCCTTTTCATTTGTTTCACTTGATTTTGCACGGAGGGCAAATATTTCTAGCCAACGGTTATCACAAACAGTTCATGTTAGTTCTCGTGAAGGTTTAATTTCTAGTTCAATAGTGTGTCCGGGGTGCACTGTTTCTATAGACAGAGATGAATTTGTGACTAATCTAGTAGTAATTCCCTTACCGGTTTTTGATGTTATCTTCTGGGCATGGATTGGCTACATCGCTATCGAGCCGTCATATCTTGTTTTTGGAATACTGTTACATTGGAGGTGCCATCAGGGTAAACCATAACCTTTCAAGCTAATGCACCTCTTCATTTAATATTTATGATGGTAAACCTATTTCCTGGTCGCCGTCCTGTGAAGCCAGGTTTTCTCTGGAGCCTCATCGAGAAGTCTAGCAGTCCACTGGTGTTGGAGGAAATTTCAATTGTGCTGGACTATCCTGATGTGTTCTCTGATGAGTTGCCAGAGATGCACCAAAGCGTGAAGTGGAGTTTCGTATTGATCTTATATCTGGTACCCATCCAATATCCATTGCACCATACTGGTTGTCTCATCCTTTTCAAGAGGAGCTGAAGAAGCAATTGAATGATTTGTTCTAAGAAATTATCAGGCGCAACGTGTCGCCATGGCGAGCCCGGTGCTATTCACTAAGAAGAAGGATGGTAGCTAGCGTATTTGCGTAGATTATCGTGGCTTGAATGCTGTGACAATCAAGAACAAATACCCGTTGCCACACATTGATGTTTTATTTGACCGGTTGAAGGGTACCAAGGTATTTTCTAAGATTGACCTTCAATCTGGTTACAACCAAATTCCTGTTAGAGAGGAGGATATTAAGACAGCTTTTTCTACCATGTATGGTCACAATGAGTTTCGGGTTATGTCCTTTGGACTCACTAATGCGCCTGCATACTTTATGGAGACGATGAACAATATGCTTTAGGGATTGGAGGTGTTTGTGGTCGTTTTTTTTATGACATACTCATTTTTTCCAAAACTGAAGTTGAGCATAAGGAACACTTGAGGACAGTTCTTGAATCCTTACAGAGACATAAATTTTATGCTAAATTGAAGAAGTGCGAGTTTTGGCTTTCAGAAATGGGATTTCTAGGTCATGTAATTAATCAACATGGCATTTCTGTTGATCCAAGCAAAGTTTCTACAGTGGTAGAATCAGAAAGGCCAACTAGTATCAAGGAAGTTAGGAGTTTCTTGGGTATGGCTGGTTATTATCGTCGCTTTGTAAAGGATTTCTCTATCATTGCCAAGCCCATGACACAACTTACCCAGAACAATGTCAAATTCATGTGGACTTAAGAGTGTGAGCATTGCTTTCAAACGTTAAAGGAGAAGCTGGTTACCGCTCCCATTCTTACCCTTCCTGAGCTTGGTAAGCGTTTCACTTTTTATTCGGACGCCTCTCACGTGGGACTTGGTTGTGTCCTTATGCAGGAGGGGAAGGTGATTGCTTATGCATCACGACAATTAAAATCACACGAGGAGAATTATCCTACTCATGATCTAGAGCTTGCTGCAGTTGTTTTTGCATCGAAGATTTGGAGACATTACTTATATGGAGAATCATGTGATATTTTCACCGATCATAAATATTTGAAGTATATCTTCACTCAGAAGGCTATAAATTTGAGGCAAAGGAGATGGTTAGAGTTGATGAAGGATTATGACTTAAATATACAATATGCGCCAGGTAAAGCGAATATGGTTGCCGATGTTTTGAGCTGTAAAATATCTCTGCCTACCATGAATTCTTTAATATCTTACTTTGAGTAGATGGATATTTCATACTGCTTTGCTAGAGTAATAGAAGTGGAGACGCAACTAATTGTATCATCAGCTATACCAGAGCGTGTATTGGAGGCGCAACAGCACAACCGATTGTTGGTTCATGTCAGGAAACGGATTCACGAAGAAAAGGTTGGGAATTTCACCTTAGATGCTTCTGGGGTTGTCCGTTTTTGTGGTCGTTTATGTGTGCCACAGAAGTCTCAAGTGAAAGAGGATATTCTCAAGGAAGCACATCGTACTCACTATACTGTTCACCCGAGTGAGAATAAGATGTATAAGACTTGAAGAAATTTTATTGGTGCAAGAGAATGAAAGTGGATATAGCAAGGTATGTTGCTTCTTGTGGGCTGTGTCAACGAGTGAAAGCTGAACGTAAAAGTCCCGCTGAGAAATTGCGACCACTGGAAGTTCCCTTGTGGCCATGGGATGATATTGCCGTGGATTTCGTGGTTGGATTACCACGATCACCGAGGGGTCGAGACACTCTGGGTTATAGTTGATCGTCTTAGTAAGGTGGCCCATTTTATTTCTATTCATTACAAAAGTTCAGCCGCTAATTTGGCGTCTATCTGCATGCGAGAGGTAGTGCGATTACATGGGGTGCCTCACACTATTGTTTCGGATAGAGATACTAAGTTTGTTTCTAAGTTGTGGGATAGCTTTCAAAATGCATTGGGTACTACACTGAGGATGAGCACTGCTTTTCACTCTCAAACAAGTGGACAGTCTGAGCGTACCATTCAGACCTTGGAAAATATGGAGTTGGGAAGATCATTTCCCGCTTATGGAGTTCTCTTACGATAACAGTTATTATTCTAGCATATGTTGTGCTCCATACGAAGCCTTATATGGGAGGAGATCTAGATCACCGCTTTGTTGGGATGTAGTGGATGAGAAGGCTATTGTGGATCTGAATTGGGTTCGTCAATCAACCAAACGTGTTGCTGAAATTCAAGAACATATGTTAGCAGCACAGAGTAGGCAGAAAAGCTATGCTAATGTCAGGAGATGAGATTTGGAATTTTAAGAAGGTGATGAGGTACTTTTTAAAGTGTCGCTTACCAAGGGTGTTGTCAGGTTCGGCACTAAGGGAAAGTTGAGTCCGAGATATATTGGTCCATTCATGTCAAGGAGCGCGTGAGCAAATTAGCTTATCGGTTGGAGTTATCGGAGTCGATGAGAGGTGTGCATAATGTATTCCATGTCTCGATGTTGAGAAAGTACTCAAGGGACCCAAAACATCATATTATTGTGGAGCTAGTTACTATTGAGCAAGATTTGTCTTTTGAATCTTATCCTGTGAAGATTTTGGACACGTCTAAGAGGGTGCTTAGGCACAAGACATTCAAATATGTGAAGGTTCTTGGACAAACCAAATAGAGCGTGAAGCCACCTGCGAGCTTGAGTCAGAGATGCGTGATAAATATCTAGAGTTGTTCACATCTGGTTAGTAAATTAGAAATTCATTCGAGTTAATTTGTACTTTCTATGAATTGACTCTTAGAATTCGAGAGCGAATTCTGTTGAAGGGGGAAGTGTAATATCCCTAATATTTTTAATAAATTAAATTATTGATAAAAAGATTATAAAGTTGACTAAAAATTGACTTTTTAAATCATTACTCCTATGGAAGATCCGAAACCGTGGATGCGTAGATCTCGTCAAAATGATTCTGTTTCACTACTCATGCACTAGAACCGGATGATTGATGAAGCGAGGATAGACTCTAAATTTTTGGACCGTAGATTATTAAATTAGGTTTCATAAGAGCTCCTCACTCCTTTTATTCCCAATCCACCCAGCCGCCTCCTCTGTTAATTGTCTTCGTTCGTTGGCGTCAGGGCTGCGCTGCCCCTCCTCCCACACTTCACCCTCCAGATCCCCAGCCCTTGCTGCTGCTCCCAGGCGGGCCTTGCTGCTCCCTCTCGTGGCTGCTGCTGCTGGTCAAGTTGGAGCAAGGAGGTCCTCACTAGCTGCTGCTGCTGTTGTTTACGGGGAGGCAAGGAGAGAGAAGGAAGAAAGGAGGAGAAGCAAGGGGAACACGGGAAATTTCAGAAATTCCTTTAAACTTGAGAGAATTGGTGATCCTTGCTGTGGAGGTAACCCTATTTAGTCCCTAGTGGTCAGCAATTTCATTGCTTTCGGATGGATTTCAACGTGGGTTCGTGCGTAGGCATCAGATTGCACTAGAGCCAGTTGCTTTCGAAACTGACAATTTCTCGTACAGAATTTGAGCATGAGACCTTAGCAAAAGTTGTGGAGATTGTTTTTATCTTTCTGATGGCGCTGGTTTCGCTCAATTCGGATTAGTGGTTAGGGAGAAATCATCAGATTAGTGTTGCCGTGTCAGAATTCCAGCCTGTACAGTTTTCCTGTTTAATTGATTTTGACTAAATTGGAGTACGAATTTGCATATTAGATTTCAATTAAAGTAGTAGGAAATTTTGTGTAGATGCTCAAATTCTATTTACCTGCAACTTTTTGTGAAGTAAACTAAAAGTTATAGTCAAAACAGTAAGCAAGTTAGGTTTTTGGTACTCTCGGATATGCAAATTGCGTTCTTTTACCTTTTCTAAATAATAAAGAATGAATTGGAAAGTCTGGCTTGGATGTTATTAGGATGTTTCTAAGAGTAAAATTGTTCGACAGGCTTGGAGGGTTCCGGTGTCGAGAGGGCGGGTTCTCATCGAGGTTAATTAAGGCAAGTGCAACGACGAACTTTTGTGTTGTGAATTGATTGGTGCTGGTTGGTTTATCCTTTCATATATGTTTAATTGTTGGTTCTTGTTTTTGTGATGGTTTATTCAAGTTTGACCATTTATTTTTTATTCTTGTCGGTATTCAAGATTTATATCGTTCTTTTCATATGTTCAAGTGCCAGGAGTTTTGTTAAACACCGGTTGTGCAAGTTGGTTCTTATATTCAGGTTCCTATGAATAAGTGCTGGCCCTACTTAGTCGGCTTTACTGGTAAATGCAAAAGAAGTTTCAGGTGACGGTCCGTTTTAAATGGAAACTACTATTCTGGAGTTATTACACTTATTTTGGTTCCATGTGGCATTTCAGTATTCATTTTGTTCTTCTGTTCTGAATTGTACTTGCTGAGTATCTTTACTCACCTTTGTGTTCATTTGATTCTTTTAGGTACCTGATGATCAAAGCATACATGGAAACAAGTAGCAACACCATTTTGCACACATACCATTTATTCCAATAATTGTTTAGTTCATTTGATTTAGTTAATTTCAATGGATAATTATTCGATGGATAATTATTAGGTTCTTGAAGACTATCGTATGGTTTTTTGATAATGTTCAAGTTTGCATTTTAGATTATGTTGGCAGCTTATTCATCGCTTATAATATGGTGCAAATTTATGTCTTGGGGAGACTCTGTCGAAATTTTTAAAAAATGTATATTTAGTACAATTTTAAGGTGTTGTTGTAGTCTCCATGTAATTCAATACACGGGGTGTTATAGGTCGAGGCCGCGCGTATACAGCAGTCCGACCACCGAATGGTCCGGAACACGTGACGATAAGACTCAACCAACCGACGGTTAGAAGCCAGCACTCTCGCTTGACCCTTAGGGGTTGGTCACTGTCTTAACGGTCAACTTATGGCGAGTATAAAGATTTCTAACAACGTATAGAATAGGTAAAATAACCTTGTCGTAAGTAAAACGTTTCAAAAGAAGATAAAACATTGAGAAAATCGGTAAAGGGTTCCGATGGGCGGTAAAGCAAAACAAAAGTGGTTTTTTTTTGTCCCTTACGATTGGACACAGAGGACGATCGAAAGACACCGAAGGATCAACTTTGGCGACGACCAAGATCCCATCTGTCAGAGGGCCGCTAGATTCAGTAGGCGTCAAGCTTGTAACCTCGGTCCGATCTTTATATAAAAGGGTACCGGAAGTCTTAGACGAGGAGTTCGAACAAGTCATTGTAACTACATTTACATACGAGTGCTAGGGTTCTTGCGAGTGCCAAGATTTTTCTTTCATTGTACTTGCATTGCTAAGTTCATATAATTCACCCACTCTGGATGTAGAGTATTACGCCTCTTCGGTGGCTCGAACTAAGTTAAACTCTGACTCTTTCATAGATTAGACCACTTTAAATACGAAGAGCGCACCATATCTCTGTTAATTACGTAAATTTTACTGTGCTAGTGGTCAGAACATCGACAAGCAGCCTCTGTGTATGTAGAAATTAAAGATGACGAGGAACATTTTGAGTAACCTGAGATGTCAAAAGTACCAGCAAATCAATAGGACTTAATAAAGATCAGCAGCTAAAAGCCTAAAACGCACGTCGTGCCATACTGACATTGTACGCCTGTGGTCATGTAAAGCATGAACAACAACAACATATGGATATCGAAATAGACTGCCTCTGCGAGACAGATCTCAGTAACGTTTTCAGGAAAATAGGAGCAGATAGGAGTTACCACATCAATGCCTCCAATAAACTATATATGTAGTCAAAAGTTTTATACAGTATTAACTACCAAAAATTAAAAGAGGGAGCAACGTTAGATCACTATGCAGTTTCGATCGAGATTTCAATGGCCGTCATGTATAAATACAGAGGGGTTGCCAACCGGTGCCAAACAACACAAATCTCTGGCAGGGGAGCAGAGGGAAAGCGTAAACCATGGCAACCATCACAGTTCCCCAAGTCGTCCCTTCGCCTGCTGAAGATGCCGCTGCTCTGCTGAAGGCTTTCCAAGGTGATGGTGTCTTTCTAATCCGTTGTTGGTGATCTCTTACTACCTGCTTAATCAAAAATGCTAATGCAAGCAGCTCAGATATACCCAAAAGTTCATCTGAAAGGCAATTTACTCATGAATTAATATGATGCAGCCAAATCTTTTAGCAGCCACATGCATTTCTCCACCAATGAAAACTGACGGGCTTTGTTTGTGGTTCAGGCTGGGGCACGGACGAGCAGGCAGTCATAACCATTCTGGCTCACCGCGACGCGGACCAGAGGAAACAGATCTCGCTGGAGTACGAAGAGAAGTACAACGAGAGTCTCATCCAGCGTCTCCGCTCAGAACTCTCCGGCGATTTTAAGGTACTACCACCATAGCACGCAGTAGTCAGATCGGTCAGTTCATCGCGGCTCGTGTGTTAATTTGTCCCTAAAAAAAAATGCAGCACGCAGTATGCCACTGGATACTCGACCCCGTGGAGAGGCAGGCCGTGATGGCGAACGCCGCCGCGAAATGCATCGAGGAGGACTACCCCGTCATCGTCGAGATCGCTTGCGCGAACTCGTCCGCGGAGCTGCTGCAGGTGAAGAAGGCATACCATGCGCTGTACCAGCGCTCGCTGGAAGAAGACGTCGCCGCCAACTCTCCGGGAAACCTTCGCAGCGTACGTATGCCGTGTCACTATTGATTAGCAGGCTCTTAATTATCCTTCTGAAACTTAACGTATATACGTACTGATCTACCGTATACGTTTTCCGTTTCAGCTCTTGCTCGCGCTCGTGAGCACGTACAGGTACGAAGGAGACGCTGTGGACTCGAGGCTGGCGAAATCAGAGGCGAAGATCGTCCACGAGGCTGTGAGAAACGGCGCAACGGATCACGAGGAGCTGGTCAGGATCCTCGGTACCAGGAGCAGAGCGCAGCTCCATGCCACCTTCAGTTGCTTCAGAGATGAGCACGGCACAAGCATCATCAAGGTGACATCGTTCACCAGTGTTGAAACTTCTTCAGGCTAAGGCTAGATATATCAATATATATATATATATATATAAAATTGAACCTGCAGCATGTTGGGATTATCGCAGGCGTTGCCACACGGAAGCGATCACACCGGCTACCTCCGCGCGCTGCGGGCCGCTGTGCGATGCATCGCCGACAAGAACAAGTACTTCACCAAGGTGAGCTGTGCCCATCGAGCACTGAATGAGACGCGAAACGAAAAGCTACCCGGACCTTCACGAGCTGATTAACCTGACATCGATATTCCGCACGTATATGCGCATGCAGATTCTGAGGAACGCGACGCGTGAATCGGGGACCGACGAGGATACCCTGACCCGGGTGATCGTGACGCGCGCGGAGAAGGACATGAAGGAGATCGGCGACGCGTTCCAGAAGATGTCCTCGTGTACCCTGGAGCAGGCTGTTGTCAAGGAAACCTCCGGTGACTACAGGACCTTCCTCATGGCTCTCCTTGGAAGCTAGAAGGACGCACGATCAAACGACTGCAGCCTGAACTACACCTAGCTGGCTGATCTCAAAATATATTATAGAACATAATAAAGTTGTTAATAAATACTCGGCATCTAGGTGATTAATTATGAAATGCTTATATTCAAATAAATTGTTTGAAGAAATGCACATCAAATGTTCAGTTTGATCATGTTTTTGAAACGATTTAACAGGCTCTTCATAAGTCAGTTTCAGTTTGATCACGTGCAAAAGATCTATGTTCAAAGACTAACTAACATACGTACCTTATAAAACATGTAACGGAAACGCTAGATAGATTGAGTACTAGGAAAAACTGTACCTATAAAACGACGTGTTATTACAATACTAGTCCCGATGCCCGTGCTAACGCTACAGTCTAAAAAAATATTAATTTAAAAAATAAGTATCATAAAAAGTAAAATACAAATTAATCATTTAAAGTTTATATCCGTCATATCTAAAACTGCTTCACGCAATGCGTCAGCACGCGTAATGGCAGGCTGGTGACGCGACGCGGCGAACCGGGGTGCAGCGGATCGATTTCGGTGGGAAGCGATGTAGGCGGCCGAGGCGGAGCTAAGCTTCATGCGACGCGGTGGTATGGGACGTAGCGGATGGATGTATGTGAGGGGAAGGGATTCGGCGCCGGATGTATTAATTGATCTCCACAGTTGGAGGAACTGCGGGGTAGAGGTACAGGATATTTTTTGCACTGGCCACCGGTGAGTAGGGGTGAAAACGGATCGAAGAAAATAAATTAAAAATAATGAAGGCTGAATCAAATTAAGATTAGGCCAAATTTTTATTTATTTTTAAACGAAAATTTAATAAAAATCAAAATAATTTGTGAAAAGATACGTGAGCGAAACCTTTTCTTACCCCTAGTCGTGAGGCAAGGATTTGTACTGGACTACCGGCCGTTCAAGGACTGGGGTCGTTGCTTTGTGCTAGTTACGTTCAGATGGACAGTTTCGGAAGAATTGTATCCGTCGCCCACTTGAGTAAATAATTTTTACAGAACAAGCGGTTGTTATAAGGGCAAATTTCTTATTAACTATAGTTCTATTGCCCGTACTAATTCTATAAGCTAAAAAAATATTAATTTAAAAATACTCCTTTCATTTACTTTTCACCAGCGTCTAATCCAAAATGTTTTTTCCACAATTGACCATACCAACGCATGCATGCATGTAGGAATCAACGAAGCCATGTAGTGGGTAATTTTGCAGCATGCATGCTCGGCCGCGACGGCAGGCATTAATTGCCAGCGTGATTAGCATTAAGATCAGCATGTTATTAGCGTGATTAGCGACGGCATGAACGGCATAGCGGTAGAAGCGCGTGTTGGCAGGTCTCTCTCCTTGGTTTTTGCGCAAGATTCTTGGGTTTTATTAACTAATAATAGTTCTTGTGTAAGAGATCCGAAAGAAGTCGTTATTTAGATTTGTAAAGTGTGTAAGTAGAAAAAAACTATGCTTTTTAAGTAGTAGTGATAAAACATGTACTGACGCGCCATTAGCAAGCCATATATCTGTGGCAAAACCGCCCCAAAACACTGGACGGCTCGTCCAGGATCGATCTCGAGTGATCTTAAACAACAATACTCAAACAGTACAACACGAGTGATAATATAAGATAGGAAACCGATTAAAGTCTTAGAATAGAGTTCCAGTAGTTTTAAGAGAGAGAAATTTAAAACAGAGTTTAAAACATAACGAAAACGATACAGAAGAGATACGACGATTTCCTACTATGAATCATATCTTGTCCTAACACATGCTTCACTCTTTGTGACCGGAGTTCGGTGAGGAGAGAACCGGTTCACAAGACCAGTTCGCAGGAGCCTCACTTTCTCATACTTTTTGGTCGCAATAGTTTCTCACACTTCTTGGTCGCAATAGCTACACCAGCTACCTGCAGAAAGAGCTACACACGATCAAAAAGGAAAAACAACAAACCGTGAGTATTAATTACTCAGCAAGACTTACCCATCAAAATTGGCCAACTACAGCCGACTTCTAGATATGTAGGGCTGACTTACAAGGATGACCATTTGCATAAAACATAGCGCTATCAGTGAATCCTTACTTTCAACTTTTAGTGACAAGTTAAATGTAAGAAATGTAAATTTAGTTTGCACTAAAAAACTATAGTAGACATGCAATTTCCAAACAATTTATATTGTTAATTAAGTGTAGTTATTACTACGACGTGACACGGCGAACAAGCGGTACTCGTTACTGTGAGGGACAGCGATTATAATCGATTTACACTAGTTGATAAAAACCCAAGTAACACGACATACGCACACTTTCAAGGAGTCACATACAGCAACCTTTCACGTCGATATCATAGAGGCCAATCTGGTTCTCACCCCTCCTGAGTACACGTCCTCCACGCGATACCACACATCAGAGCTATCCGTGGTTAGCCCGTGTACCCTCTCAATATCATCACCAAAAGAGGAGTGAGTTGTCGTCCAACTACTACGATAGTCGAGTTATGTCGGTTTATTAGGCCCATTTCGCTAGTTTGCTCTTGGTACGTTCAAACTTGCTCATCAGGGTCACACTCGAATCGGTCCTTAAATGATACAGATAGAGCTATCACACCCCGGCCACGAATCCACACAGAAAACGTGCCTCCGTGCCATCTTATTTTCTGTCCGATCTCAAGTTAATTGTGTGGTAATAAATTGACCAGGGTAACAACTTATAGCTCACAAGTGAGATTTTTCATTCACTCGACTTCTCTGTCAAGTTGAAATAGCCTAGCTCTAAATTGAGTTACCTGTACCAATATATAATCAACATAGGTAATTGGTACTATCATACAGTCTAAGGTTTACAAATAACTCTTACAACGTAATGCACAACACATTAACCATACAAATACATAGTGATAAAATAAAATTTTAAAACAAGGTTAATGCATCGGGGCTTGCCTTATGTTTGCTGAGAGTTAGCACAAACAAGAGGAAGGTCTTCAGCGACGAACGACTCCGGAGCAACTAGAGCAAGTTGCTGACCTCCTTCGGCGATTCCTAAATGCATGAGTTTCTTAATTACCTAACAGAGCTATTTTTGAGATGAAAATGCAATTTTGAAAGTTTTAAATATTCTACATATTTCAAGGATTCCAACGATATATTATTTGTAATTTTTGGAGCTAAGATAAATTTTCTACTATTTTTAGAAGATTATGCTGATTTTTGGACACTTAATAATTGATTTCTCAAATTAGATAGAAATTTCGGCCTACTGGGCCGCGCACAAACAGGGCGGCCCATGGGCCGCTTCGGCCTGGCTTGCCTGGCCAGTTGGGCCACGAAGAGCCGGCCCAACAAGGGCGGCCACCAACGGCGGCGGGCCTCGCGGCTTGGCCCAGGCGGGCATGAACGGGGTGGAGTAGGCTGCCGGCGGCGAGATCCGGAGTCAAGAGGGTCGCCGCGGCGCGGGGAGCTCGGAGGTGGGGTCAACGGCCTGATTTGCTCACCAGGATGCGGCCGACGACGAGCAATGGTGGACCGCGAGGTTCGGCGGCGGCTCCCGGAGGAAGTGGTCAATAAAGAGCGAGGAGGAGGGACCCTAGAGTTTCACCCGAGCTGTGAGAACACCGGCACGGAGGTTGTTGTCGTGGAGGAGGAGCGGAGAGGGGGCGTCCACGGCGAGGTCACGCGGTTCCGTGGTCGAGGGCGAGGAAAACTTGAAATCCCAGCACAAAAACTCGATTGAAGACTTACGAGGATTTTGCAGGTGTGGAAGAAGTCAGAGTGCGATGGAGACGCGGCGAGGCTCACCGGAGTTGCCGTATTTGGAACAAGCGCGGCCCACGGCGCCGGAGACGGGATTTTGGGGAAAACTCGAAATCCGACGAGCTCAGAGAGGGAGGGAGCGAGCTGGGGCAGGGGAGAGTGGGAGAGGGTGCTGGCGCAGCTTCTCACCGAAGACAGAGGCCGGGGATGGCTCGGAAGACAGTGTTCCACGATGGTGGCGCGCTCGGCCGAGGAAGATGGGTGAGAGAGGAGAGTGAGGAAAAGAGAAAATGCCGGGGAGGCTTGGACACGAGTCAAGAGCTGTATCCCGTACAAAGGGCACGTCCAAGGCTCGGGGCGCGCATGCAGGGAACGAGGCGTGAGGCGAGGGCGCGTGGACGCACGGCACGCGCGGTTGGAGAGGAGGAAGGAAAAGAAATAGTGAGACTGACAGGCGGGTCCCGCGGTCTTTTTTTTTCGAACTTTCTCGGATTTTCAGTGCACCTTTCTTTTTTTGATCCGAAATGCACTCTTTACGAGCTTTAAAAATTCTGAAATTTGGTAGTCTGGTAGATCTTTTGAAAAGGAACAACTTTTATTTTGGGAATAAGTTTAAAATCAAAATAAATAAAATGATATTAAATTTTGAAGACAGGTTAGCTTTTAAAGAAAAAATAAATTATTTGGGGCTTTTAAACCTCAAATTAAAATTTTCCAGAAACTTCTAAAATTCAAGTGGTTGCAAGAAATATCTAGAGGGAGTTTTGTTTCACAATATTTCATTGAAATTTTTGAACTCATATTTTGAATTTCAAACTTAAATTTGGGACCAATTTAAAACTGAGTTTAAATTCTTTCGAGCTCGGATTTTTGAGAATTTCGAATTATAATGGAGTGTCTTATTATTCGGAAACACGAAGTATTACAATATCCACGCTCAGCAGTAGCCCATCAGCTTTATCGAATCTCTGCAGCAGGGACGCGACCGCACAACAGGGGGTCCAGTTCAGAGATCATTAGCGCCCTTGGCTCACTTGATTTCCGATGTGCACTTGCAAAGACCAAGTGGCCAAACACACCACTCGGGTGCGAATGATGAAGATGAGAGGAACAAATTTTCCATCTGCATTGGCGACGAGGGAGCGAGAGAACAAAATGATGAAGGCATATCTGCTTTCCAAATGTCATTCTGGTCTTTCTTATTGCTTTCTATCTTTTTCTCCGTAACAACGAGATCTTTGTCCAACTAATCCAATGCCATTCATCAAGCAAGACGGTATAGATGTTAATTGGACCCAAAATGATACTAATTACCGACTGCAGAACTATCAAAGATAATTTCAACAATACCCAAGCATCGATTCTAAAGTATACGTATGTGTGTACATGCGGTGTAAATGAATCCAAGAACACAGGTGTACCCTTTCGTTTCCCATCCATTCTCTCCCCCCTTCGTTTCCCATCCATTTTCTCGACTCTACTAATGATGAACTCTCTCATGTGCTCTCATAAGAATTCGAAAAAGGTTACGGTTCAACAACTGTATAACCGGGTTTCATTATCCTTGTAGTTAACTAAAATGCCCATCATTTACAAAAACAGAAAAGGTTAAATGAACAGAGTGCGTTCAGGCATGCCATGTGAGTTGTTGTTATAAGCGGATTTTTTCAGCATCACTTGCAGTCAGGTGCTATTTGAGAGCTGTTGGATCTGACAGATCAACGGCTCATATTTATTTCGACTCGGACTCACGAATTTTGTTTGCAGGAGGGTCTATTTGCTATATATCTAGTTTCCGTTGTCTGACTGCAGGTGATGCTGACTTTTTCTTTTTTTGCAGTTGATGAATCTCTCAAAAGAGGCGTGACGATGTAAGAGCTTTGCTTCCTTCTGCCGAAACATCAGGAGGAAGCGAATCATTCCCCTTTCACCTAGCTAGCGCTGTTCTTCCAAACGGGTTCTCACAGCTATGTGGACCAAGTATCTTTTCGTTGAAAGCGATTCTCTCTCTCTCTCTCTCTCAAATTGTCCTGCGTGTCAAGGGATTGGACAAGGTTAACTTGTGCTCCGACAATTGGAATCCAGAGCAGTGTACCAATGTGCCGGCAGCAGGAGGGAAAGAACATTAGGACGTTGTACGTGTACAATTGTGCGAGCAGTGAAACATTCATACATGCTCCGCATCAGGTTCACAAAATCCGCTCGATTTTCGACCTTACCGCTGCGGTTCGGTTTCACTGAATGACTGGTTTTCGTTTTTAAAATTTTAAAAAATTTGAAAATTTAAAAAATTTTGGATCAAAAACCGGTAAACCGCTCGGCTTACCGTTAAAACCGGTGAGTTTTAAATTTTGAAATCTAAAACCGTAAAAACTCAAAAAACCGGTGGGTTAACCGGTGAAACTGAACGGTTTAATGTAGCAGTTCGTTCAAATTTTAAATTTTCGATTTGAAACTGTTTTCGACCGATTTTTACGGTTTTCGCGGTTTTTGTCACGATCGACCGGTTTTGAGGTTCAAACGAAATAATAAACCCTGCTCCGCATGTATCATTGCACAATGTTCAGACGTGAGTGGAAGAACTGTATCTAACCCAGCTTACAGTGTTGCCACTTATATATATATATATATATATATATATATATATATATATATATGCTAGACTATACTATTTCATAACTTTAGAAATGGAAAAAATCACTAATATATTTACAGCTTTTGCACCATATTCCTTATTGCCACTTTGAAAAAATATATTCATTTCATCCATACCCCGCTGCACTCTCATTCATAACTTTGTAAACACAAAATAATCGCTAGTATCTTTATGGCTTTCGCACTACATTCCTGATGAATATGTTATCGCCAGTCTTGTGCTCGTGCCTTTACACAAAGAGTAAGTAAGGTGCCGTTTGGCAACCGGAAATTGGAGCTTGGGTTTAGGATTGGGTATTAGAAGGAAAATGTAGATCCTCTATTCATCAATTATATTAAATCTCTATCATTCATCTATTTTCCAATTGCAAATCCATCTAACATTTCCCACCACATGCCACAATAGTTGAATGATTGCAACGTTCATAGATTCGTTCATACTCTGCCTGCTGTTGTGCTGCACACGGCGCGGCTAATGTTTATAACACAAGCTCTTTCTTTAGACCTCTTTTAGAATGTAAGAATTTCGCATAAATCTCACATAAATTTTACAGAAATCAGTTTAATTTCATAGAAAAATGCAGAAAAAAAAATTCGCATTCCAAAGAAACCTTACACTTTTGCCTTTGGATGGCTCCATGCTTTTGCATCCATGCACAAATCCACTGTCCAGAAAAAGCAGAGGATGAGAGCGACAGAATAACTTGGACGCCGGGAAACAGGAGCATTCGATCCCTGAAAGGCCCATACATACAATATACGGTAGCAAAAAATTATACTCCCTCTGGTTTTAAATTATTGACGCTGTTGACTTTTAATATCAATTTTAACTATTCAGCTTATATATTCAAAAAATTTGTTTCAATATGCAAAATTATTAGTCGTAATTTAAATTTCACTAATGATAAATCAAATAATAACAAAATTTTACATATTTAAATAATTTTTTAAATAAGACGAATAGTTAAAATTATGGTTAAAAGAACGGTGTCGATATTTTAAAACCGGAGAGAGTATTTAGATTCGTAGCTATCTAGGTCAGTAGTGTGTCTACACCTGCACGCTCATGGTCATCCAACTGCCATGGCCTCTCTCTATGATCAAAAGTTGCAAAAGGCGAAGAAGCTTCAAGGACGAGGCTACCCCCTCTACAACTTCGTTTTTTCAATGCAAAACCTTCGTTCCCTGCCTTATAAAACTCCGAGGCCCTCGTATCCGCTCTGCACCCGACCAACATCTTAAGCAAAAAGATGAAGGGTGCAACAATGGCCGCTGCCGCAGCCGTGATCCCTCTGCTGGGCGCCCTCCTCTTCTCCGTGTCGTCGGCAGCGCACCTGGACCCGCACTTCTACGACCAGTCGTGCCCGCAGGCGCAGCGGATCGTGGCGTCCGTGGTGGGGAAGGCGCACTCCCAGGACCCCCGCATGGCCGCGTCCCTCCTCCGCCTGCACTTCCACGACTGCTTCGTCAAGGTAAGCAAACAACCGACGTCGCTGTTCGTGGCTTCGTGCCTTCGTGCGTTCTATTCCGCTCGAGGATGATGATGGCGCCTGACGGTGAGTGCTACTCTACGAACGCAGGGCTGCGACGCGTCGCTGCTGCTCGACAGCAGCGGCAAGGTCACGAGCGAGAAGCGGTCCAACCCGAACAGGGACTCCGCCCGCGGGTTCGAGGTCGTCGACGAGATCAAGGCCGCGCTCGAGGTAGCGTGCCCCGGCACCGTCTCCTGCGCCGACATACTCGCCCTCGTCGCGCGCGACGCCGTAGTCATGGTACGTGTTACTGCCTAGGGTGATTGTTGCTACCATGGTTGTCGACCGTCTTTCACGGAGGCTAGCTTTGCTCAGCTTCTTTGTGTTTCTTTGGTTGGGATTCTTTTTGTCGTCCTATGTGGCTACTAGTAGATTTTTGCATATTGTGTGCGCGCGCCAGCTGCTTCCCATTTTGATCTGCACGAAAACGGAATTGGTTCCAACTGCACTGCCGTTGGAGCCACAACTCCACAAGCACAGATTATTTTTTATACGCTTTCAAGCAAATAACTTTAGATTAAAATTGATGCCTGTTTTTTAATTATCTCCTTGCCGATTATACAGACGGATCGTTTTCAAAAACGATTTGCAGAAAAGGGAAAAAGATAGGCATAAAATACGGAACTATATATGTGAGAAAATTATTTAGTTCTGATAAAGAAACTTTTATCGTCCACATGTGACGGACCTACTGTACTGTCGGTGCGTACGCGGAATCATGTATGAATCGATCGGATGGCACGATTCATAAGAGTTTAACTGTTTCAGCTCGTGTACTCTCAGGTGCTGTTTGGGTTTCAGGAAATGGAATTACCTGGGTTAGAGAAATGAAAAAAAAAAAAATCTAGACCATACATTCATTCATCTCTTTACATCTTAAACATTCATTTATTTTTCAATTCTAAACCCAACTTACATTTTCAGAAATCCAAACGCCACCTCATGGAGCACATGTATGCAATCTTTTTTGTCAAGCTAGGCCTTTTGTTTGGGCCCCATTACTGGCCAGTAGTGTCTTCTCTAGTCCTCAGCCTCACTTTATCTATAGGAGAACAGTATAAAATTACAGCGTTGGATGCTTTTTATCTTTATACTCTTTCCGTCTCAAAATAAATTACATTTTTACTTTTAAAAAACAGTCATTCATTTTTTTTATGAAAATGTAAAATTGCACAAATCATGATTAAAGTATTTTAAATAATAAATCACTTCATAATAAAAAATATTTTTATAAATTTTTTAAATAAAATGAATGATCAAACATAAATTTAAAGTCTAAAATAATATTTATCTTGGGACGGAGCACGTTGCTTGGTAAAGCAGCGCCAAAGTGTAGTTACAAAGTAATGGCTTCTCTTTTCATGATAGGTTATTGGCAGTAACTACTTTATTCTATGGTTTAACCGCCAATAGAAAACGATACTCCTAGCTGGGACCAATGACGCGTGTAGCAGCTTTAAACATGGGATGGGGACACGATGTAATCGCCGTGAAATCGTATGGTAATTTGATTGTGAAATGAATGAAAATCAGCGGCTGAGATTAATTAAACAAGTGAAAGTAACTCCGGTACTTCTCAAGTAGCGTAATATCTCTCATGAATTATTATTTATTGTTTTCGCAGACGGGCGGTCCTGGGTGGATCGTGCCGCTTGGACGGAAGGACTCGCGCGGCGCCAGCGTGCAGGGCTCCAACAATGACATCCCAGCGCCCAACAACACCCTCCCCACCATCATCACCAAGTTCAAACTCCAGGGCCTCGACATCGTCGACCTCGTCGCGCTTCTCGGTACATACCTGCAGTATACCTCTGTTCGTGCATGATAAAGTACCCAATCCATGCATGTAGCCATGTGAGGTGGGGGTACCCTGATCATCCTGATCAATTGTCAACTGATTGAGAGCTACTCTACTGGGTGACTTAGGCTGCCCTGCATGGGTGCATAGCCACGAGACAACATGCCTGATTGGTACCATCAGTGGAGGAAAATTTGTTGACGAACAACAATCCACGCATAGCATCTTCATTGTAGAACGTGCAGTTAGCATCACTATTCACCAAAATATACTCCTTCCGTCCTCATTTATAAGCCGTTTTGAGTCTGAACACGAAAATTAAAGTGGTGAAAAAGGTAAGAAAAAAATAGATAAAGATAAAAAATTATTAAGAATAAAAAAATATATTGAGAAATAAAAATAATTTATAATTAAAAAAAATTGAAGTCTCTAAAATGACTTATAATTTAGAACGGAAAAAGTATTTGCTATCACAACACCAGTAATCAGTACAATGGATTGTAGTAACACTTAATTGGCGACTCTGACGTCGATGACAGGCAGCCACACGATCGGCGACTCGCGGTGCACCAGCTTCCGGCAGCGCCTGTACAACCAGACCGGCACCGGCGTCCCGGACACCAAGCTGGACGCGTCGTACGCGGCGTCGCTGCGCGCGCGCTGCCCGCGGTCCGGCGGCGACCAGAACATCTTCTTCCTCGACCCCGTGACGCCGTTCACGTTCGACAACCAGTACTACATGAACCTGCTCGCGCACCGCGGCCTGCTCGCCTCCGACGAGGTGCTCTTCACCGACAGCCCCGCCACGGCCGAGCTCGTCAGGCTCTACGCCGCCGACCAGGATGTCTTCTTCCAGCACTTCGCAAGGTCGATGGTTAAGATGGGCAGCATCGCGCCGCTCACCGGGGCTGACGGAGAGGTCAGGAAGGTCTGCAGGAGGGTCAACAACAGCTGAAACTGATCAATCATCAGTTGGTTGATTTTCGGCTGGTTTATGTTGCTTGATCGTGCGCATTGTTTGGCAGGAAGTGTTTGATTGCCTCGACGACGTCAATTTGATTGCTTCTGCTGATTAGTTCGTTGGTTCGTTCATGGGTCCAAGCATGCCTTACGTGTGGAACTTTCTTGGAACTGTAACATTCTGCTCCCTACTTCGCCGCCCATGTGGCCCTGTGCTGTATTCCTTGAACTATTTCCTTTTTTATGAATCCATTTCGTTGTGCATTGTTGCTTTTTATGAGTTTTCAGCCAAGAAACTCTAGTGAATACATAAATTAAATGTCGAGTTATGTACTTTGAAGTATTGGTATAACTTGTGCCTTCCTCTTGATTAGAGAAGACACCCTTAAAGTCATAGCTTCACACGCTGCACCAACAAAAAGCAAAGGGGAATAAACTTTTGTGATTTCAGACTTGGAAGATGAGGAATGAAGAAATTACTTGCCATGACGGTTTGAATCAAGGGTGAACCTTACTTATTAAACCGACAAAACCGCTCTAGGCTGGTTTAACAAAAACCGCTACAACTAGCCAGTTTAACGGTCAAATTCAAAAATAAAAATTTGGGTAAAATTTAGGTGACATGCTACAGTAAGCTGCTTAGTTTTCATAATCGGTTTTTTCAGTTCACTACAAATAATTATTAAATGAATGATTTTTTTAGCTTACAACAATTTAGTTACGTTTCCCTTGAATTTTTATTACTAAAAAATTTTGAGATATTGAATGGTGAAATAACTGTTGAGGTCAGAGTTCAGACCACAGTTCTGTCCATCACAATAATTGTTTGCAGATATGAGATGAGAAAGACAACAAAAAGTATATCTTTATTTTTTTCCCATGGATACCAGTTAACTGCTCTTCTAGTGTTGATACATTTGCCTCTATTTAGCTCATTTAATTTGCTGATTTGTTTTGTGCTCAGGTGCATATTGCTCTTCAATAATGGTTTCCATAGCTACGACCCAAAGTGTCTCAGATCAATTATCTAATATGATAAAACATTACACATAAGAAAATTTCATAAACTTTTTTATGTAATATTTCCGTCATCCAATAATTAACCTCCTGTACCTCTAGGCTGCAACCTTGGATGGGTGCTAATCTCAAAAAGAGAAAAAAAAAACGGTTTGCAGATTCCAATGAAGAAATTGAAGGCTTCATCACAGCCAAATGCAAGGCTTTCCAGCTGTGTTCTGATTAAATTTTCTTATAGCATATAGAGAAACAAGTTACTGTGGGCACTGTTGGAACATTGTTTTTGAAAAAGCAATGCCCACTAATTCACCGATAAGTGAATTTTCAGCGACAGCATCACAGGTTTTCAGACTTTCAGTACAATGTCTGATTTCAATAGTGATGTAGTTCTGATGACAAATAGGACAGAGAGCTGACAATTTTAATTATCAGAAGTTAGAACCCATCAGTTGTTTCATGTGGATTTCAGAATGGTGGAGACAAAGCTTCTTCTGGAAGGTAATGTTCTAATGCGGTTTGAGTGAAGTCTAGCATGACTTAGCCACTCTTTTCAGTTATGCAAATTTTTCAGCAGAGTAGGTGGGATTATTTGCCATTTTTCACTTTGCCCTGAGATTAGAGCAAATAAAGAGAAACAGTTTTTGTTGTTTGGTCTCTATCGTACCTTTTCATTTTGCCATTAATGAATGGAGAAAGCTCAAATATCAAAATTTGCAAAACAACTTATACATTCGTTTTATTGTTTACTAATCTTTCTGTTGTGAGTCTAACCTACATAATTAATATCTTGAATGGAACATTTGCCATCAGCAAAACAAGTTGTATTCTGTTTATGTCTTCGATGTCCTCTCATTAATGCAATAATCATTCCTTTATCCTTGTGCACAAACATAAGTATGTTTTAGCTGAACATTTATAAAATATTCTTGATCTGTTCAGAAGTGAAACATTTTTTTATTGAGGTGTTTAGAATCATATAATCATTTTTTTAAGAATTAGTTCACTTGAAATATACTATGTT
>BCLH01000689.1:73876-116492 GCA_001602315.1 Zoysia pacifica
TAGTTCTTGAAGCATTTGGTTGATTTTGTAGTCTTTATTTCTTCAATTACAAAAATTGTTCCTAAACCACGGTCTAGCTGGGCGAAACCACAGCCATTGTGCTATTTGGAGAAAAAAAAGAATAAAACATAAATTCCTCAGTATATTCATATAATTTTCACCTTTTCAGATATGTGAACGATTCGAGATGGGTAACTACATAATGGAGATCCTACATGTTTATATTTTGCATTACAAATATCATGTATTCTGAATATCCATAGCTTAAGAAAGTGATACATTAAATCCTTTTCTTTTAGATTACTGCCTATTAAGGAATGAAAGATGCCATCTCTCTATGGAGATCCTACATGTTCTTTGTAACTCAAACCTTTCGTTAAAAGTTGGTCTATGCTGCTGCAAATTAATTAGTCGTTTGGTGTCTTCATTTTGTGATGCATATTAATTAGTGACACATCTGTTCACAAACAAGCGCAAAGCGAAATGATTTTATCAAACAAAAAACATAGTTGCATTCAGTGTGAATTGCTTTTGCAACAAATAATAAGTTAGCTCGATGAAATAATTAAGATTACAACGAGTTGCATCCTCCTGGGAAAGAAACAGGCCAGCCCAGCTACATCTACTTCTATGCTGCTTTTGCGGCGACAGTGGGCTTGGCCACCTCCGTGAACCATCGATGCTTGAGTGCATCCGCTGCCGTGAGTCTCTCGTCGGGTTCGAAGCTCAGAAGACCAGCAAGAAGCTCGCGCCCAGCCGGTGAAAGCCGCAGGAAGCCATCAAAAGCTCCCGATCCCATGGTGACGATCTCATCTCGCAGGTCGGTTACCTGCGTGAGCATGTCGTCCTCTGTGGTCCCCGTGAAGAAGGGAGCGCCGAGAAAGAGCTCGGCCATCACGCATCCCAGCGCCCACATGTCCACGGCCGTTCCGTAGAAGCGCTGCCCCATCAGCTGCTCCGGCGAGCAGTACCGCATCGTGCCCACGCGCTGCTCCGGGTACGGCGTCCCGGGTGGCTTCGTCGGCGTCGCGCACCCGAAGTCGCATATCTTCAGCTCGCCGCCGCCGGAGCTGACGAGGATGTTCTCGGGTTTGATGTCACGGTGGATCATCGACATCGGAGCGCCGTGCATCCGCGCCGCCGCGCTCAGAAGCTGGCGCATGAACGCGCGAGCGGTGTCCTCGGAGACGGGCCGCTTGAGCCAGTCGCGGAGGCTGACCCCCACGTAATCCGTGACCAGGAACAGGTTTCCCGTGTCCTCGGCGGAGGCCACGTCTTTGATCTGCACGATGGACGGGTGGCCGCGGCACGCGGCGAGGCAGCCAGCCTCGCGGACGACCGCGTCGAGGACAGACGTCGCGCAGCTCCCTGCGCTGCGGATCCACTTGACGGCCACCGTCTCGCCTGTGCGGCGGTGCCGCGCCCTTGCCACCATGCCGTAGGCGCCCTCGCCGAGGTGCTCGAGGATCTCGTACTCGTCGATCTTGCTGAAGTTGTAGCGTGCCCGCTTCTTGGCCACCACCGCCGCCGCTGCGGGACAAGCTTCCTCCGGCGCCGACCTCTTGCGGGACGCTGCCATCGCCGCCATGCGCGAGAACGATCGGATCTTTTCTTTTTGATCAGATCAGAATCAGATCCTTGGTGGCACGTAGACGTAGACGGAGAGAGGCAGGAGCCGTGCTGCGGTGCCTAGGTCCATGCATATTTATAGAACACGAGAGGGCAGTTGGGCACCGACTAAGGTTTCAGAAACAGTTTCAACTCGGTTCGTACCGGTTTAGCTGGTTTTCTTGAAAACCGGAAAAACCACTTTTTGGATTTTGTAAACATTGGTTTACCGAGACGGAGTCGGAGAGAACTTTTCTGGATTATCTGTTTTCGCGACCTGTTGGAGGCAAAGAAGCTTCCCATCCGTTAACGGGCGCACGTGGTGCCAAAACGGTTCCCCTCCCATAGAAGATCAGGAGCTGCTCCGCGCGCATCCGCTGCTACTTTGACCCCAACAAGATCTCCATATACTACAGATTTTGTGGTGTCAGCGCCCACCTCTCCGGTGCTCCGTCAGGTTACCACAGACATGACTGTGAACGTGCTTTGAGTTGGCAACAGCACAGCCATTTGCGCCCGCCCACCAGGCATTCACGGTCCTGCTCACTGCAGTCGTGTCTCTGGGCTCTGGCTGTCAATGCCTACGCCTCCCCAACTCTCTTCTACGTACGTCGTCCCGACATTTGCAAGCGCCCCAGCATCTAGGATGACTACATTTCCGACCATGCATCCTGATGATCTCACCTTATCTCAAACGGTCGAGATTGATGCATCTGGTGCATACCAATCTGAGCGCGCTGCAACTGTTCGATGAAATTCCTAGAGTGATGTCACTTTTCAAGCTGCAAACCTGTAACTTCAGCATGTGTAACTGGGACGTCTTGACATCAGCTTGTGAGTTATGTCTCACCCACGAACACTAAGGTGGGGACTGCACACAGGAATGGACTACCAATCAACAACGTCCTGTTGGTGTTCGATGCAATGCTTCACAATGGCAACGGAAGGAAATCGTTCAAGTCTTAGAGTGGCTTTCTGCTATGCTGCGTGATCTAGGGAAGGTAACTAAATACGCTGATGTAATAGCATGGCTAGAACCTTGGCCACGACCAACTCAAAGATGCAGAGCAATAA
Organism: Zoysia pacifica; assembly: GCA_001602315.1. NCBI lineage: Eukaryota > Viridiplantae > Streptophyta > Magnoliopsida > Poales > Poaceae > Zoysia > Zoysia pacifica. Next base: position 76,559 of record BCLH01000689.1, read on the forward strand.
CTATGTTTTCAGGCTAATTGTGTTGCTTGATCTGAAACCATGGCCACTAAATCTTGAAGATATGCTTGTCTTATTTCCGTGCACTAAGCCAGGATTACTCAAGTTCGACAGGACAAGATTCCCTCACATTGTGTCCCTAAATATTTTTCACCGCTGACAGTTTGTTGAACATGTTGGCAGGGGCTTGGAAACAACTCTGCAAATGCTGTTCCTCGTATGATTTGTCCCTGAACAAAGCACCTGCGCTATGGAGTGCATTCAGAAACTACGGCCGCTACCTGGTTCTATGATATGTGCAGAGCCTCAGGGATCCTTCAAGTGCTGGTCAGGGGCATGAGGAATTCATGACAGCGACGGGTTAACGGTGTTTCAGTTGCTTCAACTTTTCTATTTATTGCACGAGAAGCATGGCGACGTGTTGAATTGCAGATGTGAAGCCCGAATGGTGCTTGTTTGACCAGCTTGTCAAAGTAAAATGGTGGTATTACTCTCTTATGATAGATGGATCAAACCAATGCAACAAAACTACCACTTGTACATATATGTTGGCAATGCTCTAATTAGATGTTGAACATGCATGGTGTGTCGTGCTATTTGATGATTTAGAGGTTGCAACAACCTTGGATTGATTGGCATTACTCAGTTGACAGTTTGAATTTCTTTTCTTGGCTTCAAAGGTTATCACTTCTAGTATCCACCAACAAAGAGGATTCTTCAAACTCATGCTCGAGAAGCCAGTTTGACTAACTAATTATGTGCCAAATACTTAAACCGATGCATCGCATCTAATTTCAGATATGCCAAAATCATCTCTCAGGAACATCATGAACACCACATCTAGCATAATATCCCGGCCCTTTCAAATAATTTTCATATACACAGAGCTTTGCTCTAAAAGCTCTAAACAATCAAAAGCCTCCACGTGTTCCCCCTCAACTGTAGATTTTTCATCAACAACTACCAATTCGAACAATAGATGCATTATATGTTCAGACGATGCTCTTACATAACATGTGCCATGGATCCTTCATATTCACTTTGAAAGACTTCAAATATTTGTGATGTATAAATCATTGTTGTTTGCAGTAGCATTGGAGTTCTCATTTTAATGTGTGGTAATTTTTGTCTGATTCAAACTCTGATTCTATCTGTGTTTCTCTGCTTGGACAAACCCCTCAAAGTGACTAAAGAAGCGAAGAATGTTCTGCTCTACATTTGAGTAGTTCATGTCACTGTTTAGACTTTCACTTATCTATTTAGATATTGTCAAAGCCTAGTTTGTTTAAGTACCTTACTTGTCATACTGGAAATACATCTTCAAATTTTTTTGTCCTAGGCACCAAAGTCACCAAGAACATTTGAAACTTTCAACCTTCTGGCGGTTCAGATGCTTTGTTGGGTTGTCTGTGCCAAGTGCATAACCCATGCAATAGCCTTCCCCACAGCTGCATTCTGATAAGTACAGATTGTTCTCGGTTTCTTATTGTATATGAGTGGAAACAAATGTTTGAAACAACCATTTGAAAGACTCCAATGGCTCATCATACCTAAGAGTAGTCCCAGATATCACAATTTTTCTGAAGTGGCTGAACCCAGTGGCGGACCTACCGCTTGGGCCACATAGGCCCTGCCCGAGTCGCTGGCCCAATTTCAGTAAGAAATTTTGTGATTGTTTGATGGGATTCGACACTATCATGGTATTTGTAAGGATGTGGTCTGAGTCTTTCCTCTGGCTGGGTCCACTACTGGTTGAACCCGGCAACACACCAAATGGATGTAATACCCATAAAATTTAAATTCAAAATAAAAATCTCCTTAGCAATTTTGCCTATTCACCCCTTTCTTTCTTTATTTATTTAAAAGAAAATCTCACATAAAATGACCAACTCATAAAAAGGAAAATTTTCAGGAAAGTTAAAAATTCATCTTGTCAAGTGCTTGATTCGATTTTCGAATTTTTGGAGTTTCATTCGAATTTGTTTGCTCGGAAATCCTTTTTCTTTAAATTCAAATTTCTTTCTTCCTTTTTTCTAAGTGGGCCGTGCACCTTCTTTGATCCCGCTCGCAGCCTCGCTCCTTTCCCGCACATACCGCAACGCGGCCCAGCAGCACAGAAGGCCCGGCTGGGTTTCTTCAACCCCGCGCCGTAGCCTCCGCCGCCGCGCAACCGCCGCCTAGCCGCCTCGCCACCTAGCCGCTAGCAGCCGCCACCTTAATCCCCTCCTCCGTTGCGGCCGACACTGCACATTGAAGTCGTCTAGCCTCGCCGCCTTAACTCGTCGTGCTCCCTCCCTTTGAGCACTGGCAATGAATGCACACGCCGCCCAGCGTGACCCACCACCGGCGCCACCGTAACTCCAGCCACGTGGGTGACAAATCGGTGTCGACGGAGCCTGCACCGCACGCCACTGCATGCAGCTGGCCGACGCACAAGTTCGTACATCGGGCTCAACGGTAACATTATCATCTCTCTGGAGTCTGCAGAAGGCACGGACAAGTCCGCTAGCCGAGCGGACAAGTCCGGTCAGGCCGCGGTGTAACCGCTCTGGAGTCCGCCCGCCCAGCGGACAAGTCCGGAGAATAAAGGGGTGCTTCAACTCTAGAGTCCGTAGGCCTTGACGCTCAAGTCCGGTGGAGCGGACTAGTCCGGCTCTGTCGGAGGGACAACTCTTTGGAGTCCGCAGCAAGGCCGGACACGTCCGGTGCCGGACAAGTTCGGACACCTAGATAAGTCCAGAGTGATTGCGTGCTCCCTCTCTGGAGTCCGGTCACTGGGCGGACAGGTCTGTTACCGGACAAGTCCAACAAACCGAACAAGTCCGGAGCCAGTGACTAAACACAAATGATTAGGATCAGGATGAAAAGAAAAGGTTTGAGCACTTAACCAATTTCACGACAGAAAATGCTAAACCCCTCTTGATAGTACGGTGGTCCTATGACTCAAAAAAGCTATAAATACTAAAAACACCGGAGTCAAAGAGTCAACAATTCTCTCTTCCTTTTTGGGGGCGACAATCATTCGTAGACTTTGTCCCTGCACACATACTCATAAAATACCATCAAATGATTCCATTGTTTGTCACAATTCATCTCAAAATACACAAAGGATCCTAGATGCACTTTCAATCTCTCTCTTTTTGGGTGAATTGATGAAAACCAATAAGAAGCTACAAAGATAATCAAAGATTACAAGTTAAAGAATATATAAGCTCCTCCTAGATCCATGCACATCAACACATACTAAGATAGCAATAGAAGCTTATATGAATTTCAACTTGTAACCAAAAGCAATATGCAACAATATAAATAACGCACAAGCATCACATCACCACATAAGCAAGTTATTTGGTACGAAAAATTACAAAAAAGGTTTTAAAAACACACAAGTTCAAGTGGTTCACACCAAAGATAGATGAAAAAAGATAGATAAATAGAGCTTCTCAATTTCTCCCCCTTTGGCATCAAGACACCAAAAAGGAAAGAAAAAAAGAGAGAAAGAATAGCAGCTACTCCTCGGCATCATCATCACTGGCTGTCTCATCAGAATCCTCATCTGACTGCTATCCAAAGTAAGCAAGCTCCTCACGAGTGAGATCTGCAAACGGGTTTGGAAGGAAAGGAGCTTCTTCTTCAATGTCTGAGCTATTTGGTGAACGAGGAAAGCCTTGCTGGCGTTGTCATTCCTTAGTAGCTTTGGTGTGCCTCTTTTGAGCAACCCTTTCCTTGTGAGCACGAGCATCCATTGTCTGACAGATCTTAAAGTATCCTTTGAGTATCTTGAACAAGCCGCCTCTACCACAAAAGGATGATGGAGGTGAACTGGCAGGCGCTCTCCTAGTAGTGGGACGAGTGGACGATAGAGCCCGAGTAACAATAGCCGGTACCTGAGATTGGAGTTTCTTATGTGACTCCTCTTTCTTAAACACCTTTTTAGTGACCTTCTCGATCATGCACATGATATAGAGTGCATATGTGCACGCCATATTAGGCTGCTGTGCAATATCAAGAATTTCAGAGAATGTAAAGTCAAAGTTGTTGAACTTCTCTTGTCTTGACAACCACTTGATAAGGTTTCTTCCATGACCATAAATATTAGATGCATCGCCTTCCTTAGGAGCCAACGTCTTCCTAAGGATATGATGCATTACCCTATAGAAGGGAAGAAATCCAGTAGTGTTTGGCGGAGAGAAGTGAGAAGAAGTGTCATACATGAAGTCCATCTCTGGCATAGAACTAAGTTATCACTGCCTTGTTACAAGAGTACTGAAAACTCAAGATATCTTTGATCCCATGATAAGTGCAAGCTTCAATAACTTTATTGAACACAGAGTTGTTCTTTCTGGCCATATACTCCCAATCAATCCACTGCATAACAGTCACTGGATTTTTTAACTTCAAGTACATGGAGTAGTAGTAGTCTGCATGAAAATAGCTCCAGAACCTAGTATAAATACACTATTTGTCTTCCTCATAGTAGTTCTCACGACGTCTGATCAAAGCAGTTGATGAATTTCTCATATAGTCCACACCTTCTCTGCCTCTCCTGATCTACTGGCGTTGCCAGCACCATGTTGATGTTTTCAGGCTCCTCTTGAATATCATCACAGTCAACAACTGGAAGGTGGATCTTTCTTTTCTTGCAACAACCTTACGACAAGAGCTGCTTTACCTGACATGCTGACAGCTGCACAGAGTAGCAGATTAGGGTGGAATGTGAGGATGATTGATCACAATTGATTGAACTTATTCAACATGTTCTGTCTGGCAGCGGACTTGCCCGAAACAGTGGACTTGTCCGCAAGTGGACTAGTCCGGCCGCCCGAACTTGTCCAGAGTTCAACAGTGCACATGGAGAACAAATTCTAACAACTTTTAGATCTGACCACAACTCCTAGCCATATTGCATACAAAGCACTTATAGCATCCTACGAGTGACCTCACGGAAGGGATTTAAAAGTTATGAATGAGAACAACCCATTTCAAACTCAAACCCTAGAGAAGAGATTACCTTTGAACGAGGATGAAAAGGAAGCGGACTTTCGAGGTTTCGGACTAGTCTGAGGGTGGAGAAGCTTTTCCACGGAATGGATTCACTTCCACGGTCGAAATGCCGGATCGCCACGGGAATCACGAGTTAGGGTTTGGTGCAGGAGAGAGAATGTGGAATAGTGTTTGAGGAGGAAGAAGACTTGGGGGTTTAAATAGACCTCGGGGTCCGAACTTATCCGGGTCGACGGACTTGTCTTTTAGCGGATTAGTCCGGGACTGCGGATTAGTCCGGTCCTCGCAGTTTTGAATCAGGGAATGGATATTTGATATTTGGAGAAAGTGAACCATTTGACAATTTTCAGAACAACAAACATTATTATGTAAAGTGTTATCAGAGACAATCAATAAATCAACCATGATTACATTTTCCATAATGAAATTTTCTAAAACTTTTGAGATTTTCAAAAACAAAACATGCAAGATATTTTGCAAATCTTTAATTTTCAAACTCTATCCTATGTCACAACAGATGTGCAACACTTCAAGCCACGTTCTGAGAATTAAGGATATTTAGCTCATTTCTAAGTTCACAAAAGCGTCTCTCATCTAGAGGTTTGGTGAAAATGTCGGCTAGTTGCTTTTGTGTGGATACATGAAAAATTTCTATGTCCACTTTAATAGAGTGATCTCTTAGGAAGTGGTGCTGAATATCTATGTGTTTGGTGTGGGTGTGCTCACACGGATTGTAAGCAAGCTTTATGGCGCTCTCATTGTCACATAAGAGTGAAATACGGTTCAAATTATAACCATAATCTTTTAGAGTTTGTCGCATCCATAGAAGTTGAGCACAACAACTACCGGCTGCGACATACTCCGCTTCGGCTGTGAAAAGAGCAACGGAATTTTGTTTCTTAGATGACCAAGACACTAGAGATCTTTCCAAGAACTGGCAAGTCCCTGATGTGCTTTTACGGTCCACTTTACATCCAGCATAATCTACATCGGAATACCCAATGAAATTGAATTTTGAGCCTTTGGAGTACCATAGTACTAGGTTTGGTGTATGAACTATATATCTCAAAATTCTCTTCACAACCACAAAATGACATTCTTTCGGATCGACTTAAAATCTTACACACATACACACACACTAATCATGATATTCGGCCTAGATGCACATAAGTAAATGAGGGATCTAATCATAGAGCGATATACCTTGTGATCGACGGATTTATCCTTCTTGTTGAGATCAAGATAGCCATTGGTAGGCATAGGAGTCTTCATTGGCTTTGCATTTTCCATGTCAAATTTCTTGATCATATCTTTAGTGTACTTGGCTTGGCAAATAAAAGTTCTTTCTTTTAATTGCTTCACTTGAAATCCTAAGAAGAATGTTAATTCTCACATCATAGACATCCCAAACCGTTTGGTCATAAGCTTGCTAAACTCATCACAAAGAGATTTGTTAGTAGAACCAAATATAATGTCATCGATATATATTTGTCACACAAAAATATCATTAGAGACTTTCTTTGTGAAGAGAGTAGAATCAGCATTCCCTATTTTGAAGCCTTTCTTGATGAAGAAGTCTCTCAAGCACTCATACTAAGCTCTTGGTGCTTACTTCAACCTGTAGAGAGCTTTGTGAAGCTTGTACATGTGATTTGGGTACTTTTCATCTTCAAAACCTGGTGGTTGCTCAATATATACTTTTTCCTTGGTCGAACCGTTGAGAAAAGCGCTTTTCATATCCATTTGGAACAGCTTAAAACCATGGTGAGTAGCAAAAGCAAGTAATATTTGAATTGACTCAATTCTAGCTACAAGAGCATAAGTTTCATCGAAATCCAAACCTTCGACTTGAGAGTATCCTTTGGCCACCAATCTCGTCTTATTTCTTACCACAACACCATCTTCATTTTGCTTGTTATGGAAGACCCACTTGGTTCCAACAATTTTTTGCTTGGGTCGTTCCACGAGAGTTCAAACTTCATTTCTTGTGAAGTTGTTGAGCTCTTCTTGTATCGCCATTACCCAGTTCGAATAATTTTGCGCTTCTTCCACCCTAAGAGGCTTAATACAGGAGACAAACGAGTAATATTCACAAAATTTAGCTACACGAGATCTAGTGGTCACCAAGAATTTGCTCGATGGGATGATCTCGTTGTATTGTTTGATGTACTCGTGGATGTTGCACTTGTGGTCTTGTCTCTTCACTATTTTCTTCAATGTGTTGATCATGGATGGAAAGCTTGTCGCTTTGATCAACTTTATTATTTGCCTCTTGTTGAACTTTCTCACTTGATTCTTCACCACCCGTCATGCCATAATCTTCTTGACTTGTGGGGGTGTAGATGACTCTTGATTTTCTTGTGGCTTGATCTCACCAAGTGTCATCCTCTTGATCACCACAGTTGGAGATTCTTTATCATCTGTAATTTCATTAACAACTTGCCCCTCTTGAGAGACATTAGATTCATCAAACGTCACGTCACGTGCTATTTCAACACAACTATTGGTTTTGTTGAATACACAGTAGGTGTGAGCGTTTGATTCATAACCAAGCAAGAACCCTTCATCAACTTTAGATGCGAACTTAAAGGATTTGGGTTTCTTGTTTAGCATATAACATTTACCTCGAAAGTATGAGATATTAGACTTGTTACCGGTGAGAAGCTCATAGGGAGTTTTCTTCAAGAGTCGATATAGATACAAGCAGTTGCTTGCATGACACACAGTGTTGATAGCTTCAGCCCAAAAACGATTGGACGCCTTGTACTCATCTAGCATTGTCCTTGCCATTCTCGATGAGCGTTCGGTTCTTTCTTTCAGCAACCCTATTTTGTTGAGGGGAGTAGGATGCTGGAAATTCATGCTTGATGCTTTCTTTATCAAGATATTCTTTTACTTGAGTGTTCTTAAACTCGGTGCTGTTGTCGCTCCTTATCTTCTTGATCTTCACTTCATACTCCTTTTGAGTTTTTCTCAAGAATGTTTTGAGCACAATTTTTGTTTCATCTTTGTCATGCAAAAAATACCCAAGTAAAACGAGAAAAGTCATCAACAATAACAAGACCATATTTGTTACCACCAATGCTAATATACGCAAGGGTCCAAATAAATTCATATGTAGCATCTCCAACGGTCTTATAGTCGTCATGATGTTCTTTGATAGATGACTTGCTCCAACTTGCTTTTCGGCTTGACATGCACTGCAAATTTTATCTTTCTCAAAGCAAACATCCGTTAGTCCTATGATGTGACCCTCTTTTTGGAGTTTGCAAGGTTTCTCATGCCATCATGGGCTAGGCGACGAAGCCACAACCAATGCAATGTTGACATGGCAACAAGACACGCATTCGGGACTACTTCATTAGTAGAGAAATCTACTAGATAAACTTTTTTCTTCAAGTAGCCTTTGAATGCCATGGTACAACTTCCTCTTTTGTAGACGGTCACATCATGATTGGTGAACAAACAATTGTAACCCATCTCACACAATTGTGACATGGATAACAAATTGTATCTCAAAGATTCAACCAAAAGAATATTCGTAATGGATAGGTCATTGGAAATAGCAATTTTTTCAAGACCGATTACCTTTCCTTTTTTGTCATCCCCGAAGGTAACGCTATCATCTTAGCTTTGTCCTCTTCAATAGATGAGAACATCTTCTCCTCTCTGGTCATATGATTGGTGCAGTCACTGTCAATCACTCAACTTCTTCCACCGGAGGAGTATTCCTACAAAACAGATTAGACTTTGTTTTTAGGTACCCAAATTTGTTTGGGTCCTTTCACGTTAGTAACAAAAAATTTTGGCACCCACACACAAGACTTGGTGTTCTTGTGGCATGGCCCAACATATCTAGCAATAACCCTACCAAAAGCATTCTTGGTTAGTACATAAGAAGCATCAAAATCATGAAAAAGTTTAGGACAATAAAGAGTGTTAGTGTTCTTTGTAGGAGGTGTTGGAGAAGCTTTATTCTTGGACTTGTAACTTTCTACTTTGGTGAACTTCAAAAATTCTTTGCCGTCCTTGTTCTCTCTTGCATTGTGACTCTTACCCTTCTCATATCCAATGTCATCCTTGACATGTGGGCGCTTAGTGTTCATGTATACTCCTCTTGCATACTTGGTCTTTTCTTGCTCAATGGAGATCTTTCTTTGTTGAGCTTGAGCATTGAGCGCCTTTACTTGTTCTTGAAGTTGTACAATAATCTTCTCATTTTCAATCAACTTCTCAACCTCCATATCTTTGCACCTGTCACAAATAGCAATCGAAGGAGGGCAAGACACTTCTTTCAAAGAAGATGCTTCTCCTTTAAGTTCGCTAACTTGCACTTTAAGAGAAGAGCAGAGTTTTTCTAAGGTATTAAACTCCTCTTGAAATGCATCATTAGCGAATCTAAAGGTTTCGCTAGTATTATTAACTTCAGCCAAAGCTTTAGTTAATTCATCCACTTTCTTCCTCTCAAGGGCTAAGATATTCTCAAGATCAAAGTTTCTCTTTTTCTCAAGAATGAGCAAGTCTTCTTGCTTCGCAATAATATTCTCTTGCTTCTCAATTTCTTTTCTTTGCTTCTTAAGTATATTCATTAATTCAAGCAAGCTAGGCACATCATCATCATCTTAACTATCGCTAGAGTCAAGTTTAGGTTTTAATACCTTTGAACCTTTTGCCATGAGACAAGTGGGTGCAGCTTCTTCTTCATCACTCAAGCTTCTAAGAGTCGAAGTCCCATTCTTGTCCTATGTGGGCTTGTTTGTTGTACTTTTCGCCCTTGTCCTTCTTGTACTCCTTGTTACTCTTCTTCTCCTTCTCATTTTTGTTCTTGACGTTGGGGCACTCTGCAATAAAATGACCTTCCTCTCCATATTCATAACATGTTCCTTTAGATTTTCTAATTTTGCCTTCGCTAAAGTTCTTCTTGTGGAAGCCGCTTTTTTTCACGAACTTCTTGAACTTCTTCATCATCTCTTTCTTCTTCGCTTGAGCTTTGAAGATACACCTTCTTTCCTTTAGCTTTGAGGGCTATGCCTTTTTCTTCAGAAGTGGTGTTGCCAATTAGGGAGTTGACCCTTCTTGCTTCTTCATTTTGATCTTGTTGAGCAAGAAGTCATCCGAGTACCTCATCCGTGGTGAATTTCTTAAGGTTTTCCTTCTCTCAAATAAGAGTACATAAATGTGAGTTCTAAGGTTGAAGGGCTTGAAGTAATCTTTTGTTGACTTTGATATCTTCAAGCTTCACTCCAAGAGCTCTTCTCTTGTTGACGATCTCTATGAGACGGTCATGTACTTCTTGAGGTCATTCATTCTTCTTTCTAATGAATAAGTTGTATTATCCTCTTAGGAAATATTATCTAGCTTCCTTGACGGTGTCTGTCCCTTCATGGATGATCTCGAGCTTCTTTCAAATTTTGTGGGCATTTCTTATCCCCATTACCTTAGTGTACTCATTTGGGCTTAGTATCAAAATGATCATGGAGGCAGCTTGAGCGTTGCGGTGCATGTTGATTTCATCCTTTTGAGTAGGTTCTTCATTCTCAAAAGTATAGCCTTTCTCCATAATCTTTAAGATTTGTGGCCCTATCGACTTGAGGTAGGTGATCATCCAAAACTTTCAGTGCTCGTAGAAGGTTCCATCGAAGATGAGAACCCTCCCCGAGGCTTGCTCAATCTTCAACTTGGTCTTTAGCTCATTGTAGTCGAACTGGACATTGGTGTAGTTCTTCTTGCTTGAGGATGAATCACCGATCTTCTCGATCGACATCTTTAACTCTCCTAGTTGTTAAGCTATTGAAAAGAGAGTCCTCACTCTGATACCAGTTGAAACTTGCCTTGAGGAGGTGAATAGGCAACGACTTGAAAAACGACACTAAAAAACAATTTGAACAGAGAAACAGAGGGCGAACTAGTCCAATCAGTTGGACTTGTCTGATAGCGAACAAGTTCGGTCCTTGCGGATAAGTCCACTAATCGCAGCGAAAAAAGATCAAACTCAAAAACAAATAAAGACAAAAGACAAAGGGATTTTTGACCGAAGTTCTGCTCCACAAAGAAGCCTACGTCTCCGTTAAGGAGTCCACAAAGGACCGAGTTGCACTCAAACCTTAACCTCTCCAAATGACCATAAAGATCAACTTGGTTTTTACTAGATCAAGATGAGTGATACGAACCTCTTGGATCTCACCACAATGTCCTTGATGGATTTCAGGCGACACCTAGCCGTCTAGGAGATGAATCTCCACGAGTAATAAGCTCTGCAAGTCCTGCAATGAAAAGATCAAGTGCTCAAAATGAATCAAGAGATGAAGGACTCACAATCTCCTCTTCCTTCAATCAAAACCCTAGGGGATTCAATGAAGAACGAGTGGAGGAGGAGAGGTGGATCTCAGAGGGTCTCAGGGCGCAATTCAAAAAGATGTGAATGCTTTTGGTAACCATAAGACATGGGGGGAAGGGGGATTATATAGATCAATCAAGGATGACCTTCTAAAAATACTAAGAGCGGACTAGTCTGGAGGTCCGGACAAGTTCAAACATCAGGCTCAACGGTAACATGATCATCTCTTTGGAGTCCGCAAAGGGCACAGACAAGTCCGCTAGCGGACTAGTCTGGCCGAGTAGACAAATTCGGTCAGGCCGCGGTGTAACCGCTCTGGAGTTCGCCCGCCTAGCGGACAAGTCTGGAGAATAACAGGGTGCTCCAACTCTAGAGTCCGCAGGCCTTGACAGAGAAGTCTAGTGAAGCGGACTAGTTCGGCTCTATCGAAGTGACAACTCTCTGGAGTCCGCAGCTAGGCTGGACATGTCTCGTGCCAGACAAGTCCGGATACTCGGATAAGTCCAGAGTGACTGCGTGCTCCCTCTCTAGAGTTCGGTCACTGGGCAGATAGGTCTGTTACCAGACAAGTCCGGAGCCAGTGACCAAACACAAATGATTAGGATCAGGATGAAAAGAAAAAAATAGAACAGTTAACCAATTTCACGACAGAAAATACTGAAGTCCTCTTGATAGTACGACGGTCCTATGACTCAAGAAAGATATAAATAGTAAAAACACCGGAGTCAAGGAGCCAACAATTTTATCTTCCTTTTAGGGGGGGCGATAATCATTCATAGACTTTGTCCATGCACACATACTCACAAAATGCCATCAAATGTTTTTATTTTTTGTCACAATTCATCCTAAAATCTACAGTGGATCCTAGATGCACTTTCACCGCACCAGCCCAGGGTGCCATGGCCCAGTAGGTCGCCCAGCAGCCACGCCCGACGCGCTGGCCACCTGGCCTTTTGGGCCGCACGGCTGGGCCGGTCGCCTCACGCTTGCATTAGCAGGTGGGTCCTTGGCCCACACGGCAACTAAACCCTGCCTGCACACCGGTTGACCAGTGGGTCCAGGACCCAGTTGTCGGTCGCACGACAGAAACTGCTAGGCGCACCTCACTATTGCACACACAAATTTATTCCTAAGCCTTTTTACCTCCAAATAAATTCCCAAAAATTTCAAAAAATATCACCATTTTGCAAATACACCCCTGCACATTAAAGACCCACTTAGCAAAGCCCCTTTAGCTACCACAAATTGCACATTAGCCCTCCGTTTTTTGGAAAATTGCAAAAAGGCCCTCACACCTTGTTTTTAGTACCATTTTCACATACCACGCCCGTTCACCGGGATTTTTGCACCATTAGAACCATGATCCCAAGCCCTACCTTTTAGAGCCACCCATTGCTCTGAGATCTTCTATTTGTCTTGATTTTATTCGATTCTTTTATTTGATCGCTTCTCCGTCGTAGTTACGTTTTGTCATTTTCTCGTGTAGACGAAGAAGCACTCGGAGATGAAAAGGCCGATGACTCGAAGTACGAGGAGGAGCTCGAGGACACCTTTGAAGGCAAGTCTTAATCTCTTGACCATTTTGCTCCCAAATTTTTGCCATGCACCTATAGGACCCTTATGCTTGCATGTTTATAGATATATATGTTCAAACCATTGTGTAGATATTATCCTATTTATTATTAGTGTACTTATATTTATGTTAGTTACTTGCTTTCATTAAGTATAAATATCACCTTGATACCGGTTGATTATCGTACCTTGTTAAACCGTAGGGATCCCGTCATTAATTACTTTTAATGACCAGAAAGTTGCCTTGAGGTAGAACGCTTAGGATCATTTACGTGAAGCCATACTTCACCTCACCATATACTCATTATTTATCAAACGAGTTAAATAGAGTTTGGAGGCGTGAGTCAAATAAAGTGGGATTGGATGATAGTACAAACTGGTGCTAGGTGATGGGGAAAATATTTCTGGCCGTGGGGCGTGGCTCCTAGTGCTATGTGTTGTGATAGGTGTTAAGCTTCAGACTTGTCCACCTGTCGTGAACGAGCGCCGCCCCTGCCACATAAGAATCGGTTCATCGAACCTCAACATAGTGATTTTGTGCAACTACAGAACCTATCTGGGCGGGACTTACTCCACCCCTTTGGTTATTCACAATGACACTTAAGGCAGTCGAGAGACACAAGTCGCAGGAGCGTGAGATACTCACAGTCTAGTCTTCGATTACAGCAATAGCTCACGCCATAGGATCGTATTGCCCACCGGTATAGCACTCTGGTCTTGTAATAACCCATCTATGTGTGGGGTCCAGAGAGTGGACGTGGATGTCTTAAACCCACGATCTGGCTACGAGAATGTGCTATCGCATCATCGGTGGCCTGGAAAACCCTGAAAGACGACCTCTGTAGTATCTTGAGGTGGACATTGTAGATATCTTAGCGTGCGTTGGAGTGAGCGTTATGAGACTGTGTTGATCAAGAGGAGCATAGCCTGTGAATACAGTGTACAACCTCTGCAGAGTGTATTAATCTATTCAGAATGGCCGTTGTCACAGTATTGACACACTATAGCTTATTGACACACTATAGCTTAGGCTCATTTTGATTAGTCTTGTTATCTCCTTGATGGCGTGTGTGGGTGTAGGTGCTTATGTTTTGAAAAGTGTTTGGTTGGGATAGTGGAGCCCATCCGATCAAAATTTAGGAACTGGAGGGAAAGTGACTTCTCCTCCAGGTTTAGCCTTAAAATATTGATAGAATAGGAACACTTATCTTCCTGCTTTGAAAACCTATCCGTAAAAAAGCCTGCATAAAACTTCCTTTAGCTAAAAGAAAACCATAGCCTTTCCTTAATGGCCATTTATGCATGAATGTAGCCATGTACGGGTTAGGACTTGCTGAGTACGTTTCGTACTCACCCTTGCTGTTGACATTCAGATAAAAAAGAAGGCGGTGCTGCGCTTGATGGCGATGAGTAGGACTTTCTTCACACAAGTGTGCCTGTGGCTTTTGCTTCTTGCTTTTCTCTTTTATGTAATGACTATTCTAGGAAGTCTAATACTCCTCGTTGGTTTGCAAGCTAAGACTTGCATATATGACTCTATTTGAGATAATATATGTAATAATAATGGTATGAGCTTTGTATCCACAATGTACGCGCGTGCCAACTACTGATTCAGGAATTGGTACGGTATTTACAGGTTATCCCAGAAATAGGGTACGACAATGGACCATTTGCCATTATTAGTCCAAAAGTATTATGAGAAGTAACAACATCACCAAAGTGAGCATAGTCCATACTCATTTCTGCATCTGACAAAAAAATATTTGTTATCTGTTCCTCAATGCCCAACTGCAAAACATGTTTAAGGCCCTGTTTGTTTCCCCATTCGATTATATAATGTAATTATAATCTTATTTTTTTATAATCTAAATTATAATCTAGATATTATAATCCATATTATAATTTGTACTTGTCTGTTTGGCAACCCAACTTATTTTAACACAGATTATTTCTTTTGAATGTAAGAAGACAACAATGCCCTTGATTACTTTGTTATATCTTGGATATAATCAGTACATAACTTGATGAAATAAATTGCCGAATATTTCATTGTTCAAATTCTCAACTCAAATAGTTTAAATATTTCATATATCATTTTGTTCAAATCCATATTGCGATCCAAAGCTTCAGATTTGAGACTATTTGGAGGAGATTAGGGTATGGTTTGAGGAAGGAGAGAGGAGATGGATCGATCCAGCACGTACGGGAGGGGAGGGGAGGGGAGGGGTGAGGTGAGTTAGGTGGGACTGGTAGTGCAGGTAAATTTTTTCAACTTGGTATGAATAGTGGGTCTTTTGAAGATTATAATCTCGAATAAGCATCTAATGACCAGCTTATTAGATTATAATAATTCAAGTTTGAAATTAAAATAATCTAGTAAATAAGCTGTTCTGTTTGTTTACCTCTATAGATTATAATCTCTATATTATATAATCTAGTGGATTATAATCTCAAACAAACAGGACCTAAATGAGAGATTCTCGCTGGCCTTTTTGTGAAAGTGTTTTGACAAGCTTCCAGCTTCTGTACTTCATCTTCCTTTGGATCCTAAGAAGGAAGAAAAAAAAACTTCAACTTAGGTTTGAAGGAAATCCAAACAGCTCAGTTGATCAGACCAGTGAATATGCTGTTTGCAATGTTCATCTTTCACTTTTATGTTCCAGCGTTTAGCCCACAGTTTTACAGTTTAAAAATACTTACAACTTTGTAGAAGTTTGCAACTCTCGAGAATATCGGTTCGGCACTCACCAAGAAACCCTGCTGTGAAAAAGACGAACAGCATATACTCATGTGGTTAACTGGTGACACAGAAGATGATTGATTTTCAATAGAAATGCCTTGGAATCATCAGCCCTTCACGGCCATCCTTTCTATGGGAGGGAATATTTCAAGAAAGGTAATCTATCCGTCTAAAAAAGAGAGTTATTTTGCAGTTTAGCCATATGTATTTACGCACGAAGAAAGTAACGGAGGTGAGATAGACTATTATACTTAGAGACGTGTTATGGTGCTCAAAGTACTAGAGGTATCACCCCCTCATCAATTAGTCTCAGCTATTGATTTTTTAAAAATTAGTTTAATATCATCAATTAGGTATTTTTTTATTTTTAACCATCACATCTGATTAAATGAGTAACTATTAATTAACTCTAAGCATTGTAACATCTCTTTTATATTAGAAAAGTGAGAGCCACACTATTTGTGGATAAATTTTAATACTAAAATCATGCTATATTGTGGATGGATGGAGTACTGCCACTGTTGTTATAAGAATGACTCCGCCGCTTATACTTTATACACCCTTCTTCCTTATATATAGGATTTAAAAATAATGTTTAATTTCCAAATTCTTCTTAATCACCGACGCATGGGTTAGCAACTTTTACTATGTCACGGAATGGCCCTGGTTGAGTTTATTTTTCTGAATTTGGAACGAATTTTCATCCACGTGAACTCAAACCAAGCCAAATAAAATACCCAACTCTGTTGTTCTTTTCTGCAGCGTACAACACCTTTCAACCATCGCGGCTGGCCTTACAACAAAAAAGAAGAGAGAAGGAAGAAAAAACTACCACAATAAACAAACTAAATTCATCTTCACCGTCAAGTTCAACATCTTGAAAACTACTCTCTTCATTCTTAAATTAACGTCGTTGTTAACTTTTATAATCAACTTTGATCATTTTTTTTATTCAAAAAATTTACTCGAATGTATAAAATTTTTAAGTTAAGATTCAAATAACTCTAATAATAAATCAAATTATATCAAAATATATAAAATTTATTAATTTTTTTAATAAGACAAATAATAAAGTTAAATTTAAATTAAAAACGGAGAGAGTACATGAAACTCAAAATAATATCTTACATTACTTTCCTTGGAAGGAACCAACGACTTACTCCTAAATCATATATATATCCTATTACCGGACAAAACAGGCCCACGATGATTCGCGCCATTGCTTTTATCGGTGAAAAAACCGAGAAAATGAAACGCAAAGAAACTTCTGGCCTCGTTGAACTGGGAAGGAAGCCTGATTCTCGCATGGCTCCAAAAAAAAGAAAAGAAGAAGATCCCAGGGAATCATCCAATTGAGACCCTTCGCCCCGCGAATGCAAACGAGCATACAACAAATGCTGAGGTCGCTGTTTGCCACCGATGGTTCCTAGGTCACCCATGCCTGAGGAATATGCTTGCCCTGCACCCCGGATTCTAGTCACCTATCTTTCTCTATCTGTCGTCGGCCTCCAAGAGGCAAGGACCAATGTCCGCTCTTCTCTGTCCTCTCGGCGACAATAATCGCTAAGCACACTATGCACTTGCCACACAGCGAATTGTTTCTTCACATGTACTCCTTCGGTTCTCAAACTGATGTCGCTGTTAACTACAAACATAAATTTTTATTATTTATTTTATTCAAAAATTTAATTCAAATCTAAAAAATTATAAATTGTGATTCAAACAACTTTGATAATAAAGAAAATTATAACCAAATATTTAAAATTTATCATATTTTTTGAATAAGATGTATAATCAAATTTAATGTTCGTAGTCAAAGGTGACATTAATTTGAGAACGAAGGGAGTAGTGCAAAAGCCGTTGTTGTATGGTTGCAACTTGCTCCACGCTGACAATGTATATTAACGGTCTATCTGATTTCTACATGCTTGAGACACATCGATCAAATGCATTCATTCATTATCAGCTACAAGTGCGTTGTCATGTTTTGTTTTTTTATTTTCTTTTTGTATTTAAGGATCTACCAGTTCAATGACAAAGTATTCAGAAATATCATACTCCCTCCGATTTTAAAATATTGGCACTATTGATTTCCAACATCAACTTTGATCATTCGTCTTATTTAAAAAAATTTATTTAAATCTAAAAAATTATAAGTTGTAATTGAAACAAATTTGATAATAAAGAAAATTATAACAAAATATTTGAAATTCATCATATTTTTTTTAAAAGACGAGTGATCAAATTTGATGTTCATAGTGAACGGCAACATCAATTTGAAAACGGAGGAGGTAGTGCAAAAGCCATTGTTGTATGGTTGCAACTTGCTCCACGCTGGCAATGTATATTAATGGTATATTTGATTTCTACGTGCCTTAAGCACATCAATCAAATGCATTCATTCATTATCAAGCTAGAAGTGTCTTGTCCTGTTTTGTTTTTTGATTTTCTTTTTGTATTTACAGATCTGCCAGTTCTAGGTACTCTCACTGGTTTTAAAATATTGACAAGACTTCCAATGTCAACTTTTATCATTCGTTTTATTCAAAAAAAAATTGTTCAAATATGTAAACTTTTGTTATTATTTGATTTATTATTTGTTCCAACATAAACTTTTGTTATTATTTGTTCACATTGAAACAATTTATTTGAATAAAATAAATAGTCAAAATTAATGTTAAAAGTCAACGGTATTAATAATTTAAAATCGGAGAGACTAATATTTTGATAGGCATAATGGAGCTCATCAATACAATCAAATCTCCTTCAAACAAGAATTGATGGTTTAGTCCGGAGAGTCCTAACTTAGATCCAAACCAGAAAGTAAGGATGAAAGTTTAGGCTTCCTTTTGAACGCAGGAATTTTACAGAAATTTCACAGAAATCAGTTCAATTTCACAGAAAAAATATAGAAAATGGAAAAAAAATTCTTGCGTTCTAAAGGAGGCCTTATCATTTTTAAGATAATAGTTCAATTGGTTAGAATTTCATAGAACTATTAGCTTTAGTTCTCCTTTGGAATGCGAGATTTTTTTTTTTACATTTTTTTTAAAATTTAACTGATCCCTGTGAAATTCCTGCATTTCAAAGTAGGCCTTAAAATACAAAGTGAACATCACTCACATTTCTCGAAATACAACCTTAGGACAAAAACCTGTAAATCATGATTACGAGGGACATTGTGTCGTGTGTCCCTAGCTATGCGTGCAGTCGCCCACCCACCTCGCTGCCAGCAAGCGCCGGTTTTGGTTTTTTCGTTTTGAATTTTTAAATTTGAAATAAATTGGTTTGATCAAATTTTCATCAGTTTTTTTGGTTCACTGTCTGGTCTTTCAGTTTATCGATCGATTTGACCAGTTTTAAAGTTTTTCAAATGTTCAAATTTTGAAAATTTTAAACCGAAAATCATCTGCACCAATTTTACCAAAAATGGGGCCAATTTTCATGATTTTGAAAATCGCTGGTGCCCACGTTCGCATGTATGCATAGCCTATCTGCCGGATATGCCGAGAAATATTCCGAACACCACGCCCGGCCTTCTTCCCACCGCCACGCTTTGGACGCATACTACACCAGCCGCACCTCCGTTCCTATATAACCAGCGCCCATCCACGTTGCAGCTCCTTCACAATCCTCAAGCGCGCCGTGGTGTGTTAATTATCGTTATTCTTATAGCCAGCAGAAAGCAAGATCGATTGGGGAATTAGTAACAACCAGCTGGGAGTTCAACGTCTGTTGATTCGAGGATGAAATTTGGCAAGTGGCTCAAGAGGCAGATCGAGCAGAGCCCGCCGGAGTGGCGGGAGCACTTTCTCCGCTACAAGAAGCTCAGGCGCTTCGTCAACGCCGTCTCCGGCGGCCGCCCGCCCACGCCGGAGGAGGAGGCCGTGTTCGTTGGCGAGCTGGACGAAAACGTCGAGAAGATCGACTGTTTCTTCCTCGACCAGGAGGAGGAGTTCGGCATCCGCTACCTGCAGTTGCAGGAGGTAATCGAGCGCTTGATGGCGCGGAAAGCGGCGGGGGAGCCGCAGCACGAGGCCGAGGCCGAGGCCGCCGCTGTGCGCCAGGAGGTCGTCAATTTCCACGGCGAGATGGTGTTGCTCGTCAACTACAGCAGCATCAACTATACAGGTAAAACCATCGTCCCTGCGGCCATCCATCAACTGCAAGAAGAAGCAAAAGAAAGAACCGAATCTGATGATGTCTTCGTGTTCGATTCTTTTGTAATCGGCAGGGCTGGTGAAGATCTTGAAGAAATACGACAAGCGCACGGGCGCGGGGCTGCTGCTGCCAATGATCACGACGCTCCAGGAGAAGCCCTTCTTCATGACGGAGACGGTGTCGCAGATGGTGCGGGGCTGCGAGGCCATGCTGGAGGCGGTGCACCCCACGGCGCCGGAGGGGCAGAACGCTGCGCGCCGCCACCGCGAGGCGCTCGCCGTCGCGGAGCAGAGCACCTTCCGCAACACCGTCGCGGCGCTGCTCATACTGCAGGACGTACGCGCCGAGAGCTCCACCAAAGGCGCGCACTCACTGCCGCCGCTGAACCTGCCGGACTCCGACTGGCTCCGCTCCTTCCAGGCGATCCCAATCTTCCAATGACACCCAGCCCTGTTCTGGGCACCTCTGGGAAATGCTCTGCTTTCTTTCTTTGCCTGTAATTTACAAGTTTTTTATTCTCCCTTTTTCTTATGGGATTTGCCACATCCTAACTACAGCTAGTGTTAGGAGTAGGACTATATGAAATAATGTAAATGAGTAAGATGTGTGAGGGAACACACAAATTCAAACTAAGTTTGGTACTGTACTTTGGTGAGATCTTTGAATAGTTCAAATCTTGTACTCACTCCGTCTCAAAACAAATGACTTTTTTTTACTTTTTTAAATCAATGGTTGATCATTCGTTTTATTTAAAAAATTTACGAATATACAAAAACAAACAAGTAAAGTTTAAAGTATTTCTAATAATAAATTATTTCATAATAAAATAAATAATATTTCAACAAATCTTTTGAATAAGATGAATGGTCAGATGTTAAAGGTAGATATTTGAAAATCTTAAAAGATATTTATTTTGAGACGGATGGAGTATTTAACATAAACTTACCATTTATGAGATTTTTCGATTTGTACCATCAAATACGTGAATCTTTTAATCTTTACCGCTCAATTCATAAAACTTTCATTTAGAGCCACCAAATACGTTTTTCATTTCGAAACAAATCATTTCTTTGAAATTTTAATATTCTTAATGTTATATATTGTGTTATTATACAGTGTAATAATGTGACAACCCAAATTTTGAACCTATTAAAACTGCGAAATTCCAATTTTTCTAACAAAACACCCTAACATTTTTTTTTCTTTTCTATCTCCTGTTCAAAATACAAAGCCACATCTAATTAGACTAGCTAAATTGAAATTTTCATAAATATTAAAACCTAGAGTGTGACAAGTGCTTGACTCCTCTTTCTTTTCACTTCCCTTTTATTCTTTTGCGTTTCCTCAAATTTTGGTTTTTTTTTTAAATCAGATCAATTCCATCGAGTTCAATTCAAATCCTTTGAATACAAATCAAAACAAAATTTCCAGATCTCGGTTTTGGGCCAATCCTTCCCTCTTTCTTTCCCTTCTTCAGCCCAGCCTGCTTCCGATTTCTTTTTCTGCTCAGGCCATTTCCTTCCCCGGCCCAGCAGCTCCAGCCCAATTCAGCCCAGCCCACGCTGCCTTCTTCCACCCCGCAATCCTCTTCTTCCTCGCATCGCGACGCGCCGCGCAGCCCTGCCAACCGACGCGCTTGCCTCTGCCTCCCCTCTCACCTTCACTCCTCTGCCTCGCATTGGTTCACGCGCCGTCCCCACTGCCACCCTGTTTCCCCGAGTCATCATCGCGCCGCCCCGCAGCTTCCGCGCACGCCGCCGCGTGCCGCTCCGCGCGTCATCGAGGGCTAGCTCCACCAACCCGCTGCTTTGTTGCGCAATGAAGCCCGCCGTTCCGGCACAGATGCTGCAGTCCCGCTGCCGTTTCCCAATTTCGCGCCGCACCGTGAATTGGAGCTCATCACCCACGTCGGACGTCGCCATCCCTCTACCGCAGCTCCTCTCGTCGGCTATAACAGGCACGGCACTCCCTGAACATAACTTGTCCCAACCCGTGCACCGAGCCAGCCAATTTCAAGCTTTTCCCCAAAGTCACACCTTCTCCTCCATTGATGGCCGCCGCCGATTTGCCACCCCTGAGAGCTCCTCACCGGCTGTTCCCTGCGCCAACAGCACCACCACCGAGAGCCCCTGCTCCGAATCCCCATCATTTTGAGCTGTCACCACCGCGCCTGTGCCCTGGCACCGAGCGCCGCCGTCGTGCGCCGTCACCCCTCCGATGCCCGCACACCATGACCCCTCCCAAGCCACGTCGAGCCCACCAGAGCAATCCTCTACCTCCACTGTCCCTTTAAGAGAAACCCTCTGTACGTGTGCGGCGCGAGCTCCTCTCCATTTTGGTCTGGTTTCCGTCGTGTTTGAGGCACCCGGTGCCCGAGCGCTCTTTTCCGGCCGCCGCCGGCCATGGCGCCGCTGCCACTCCGGCCGCCGCGCGAGGCGCGCACACGCCCCTGCCCTCCAGTCCAAAATAGACGGCCCAGATTAAATGGTGCTCACTCCCTTTGGCCTTTTAAATCTCAGCCGTGCTCTTCCGATCCAACGGCCAGAATTAGATCTAGGAGAACTCTTTGATATTTTAAATCCTACCCCTCCATTTCTGATATGACGGCCCACCTTGCTCCGGTCCACCATGGGCCATGGGCCATTGACCGCCGCCGCCCTCTCTGGTTCACGGCCCATGACCCTTTTCTCTGATTTTACATATACCCATATAACTCCTCTAAATACCAGTAAATGTTCCCTTTTACATTCAAGCGCCTCCCGTTCTGTAAATTCCGTTCAGTCCATAATTTTTACAGATAACGCCCTCACCTTTCTTTTAATCACAACTTTTATACACACAAGCCTCTGTTTATTTATAGATCAGTCCTTATATCTGTCGGCGTTTTGATCACCGACACAGTGAATACGATCGTGGGGATGGTGTGTCTTCGGACTCTGAACGGCCCAGTCTAAGGAAGACTCGGAGGGATTTTTTACCTGATTCGGGCTACCCCGAACGGTGTAATACCCTACGTCCAGAGAGCGGATTATCTCGAGGACAATGTTATAAGACGGGATCCTCTCTTCGCGGGAGGACCCGGAACGTGAGTGAATAGGGGTGCTTGCTCGGAAGGATGCAAGGATCCCCGGGCTCTAATGGAGCTCGTATTTGTCTTTTATGTGTTTGTGGCTGTTGCTTGTGGTGATGTTCGACCGTTTTTTCTATCGTTCTCCGGACCTTCTTTTATATAGGAGGGGGTCCTGGGGTTACAGGTAATGGGCCTATACGATCCTGCCGTCTCGCCGACAGGTGGGCCCTCCCGTCGTTGTCGCCATCAATTCGTTTCGTCCAGGCGTGGTCGTGACCTGTCGCGTCGTGCGCAGCGGTGGAAACAGTGATGCTCGTCCGGCGCCACTGTGCCAGCTACAGTGCTGTCCCGTCGTGTCTGGCAGCCGTCACAGCTTTCTGCTGGAGTGTTGCCGTGGTGAATCTCGTCCCGTCCCGTCGGGACGGATGGCAGCTGACCATCAGAGCAAATGTACCATAACGCTGTACCTACCTCCTAGGGGTCGCTCTCGGGGGTCGATCTTCGAAGGCCGAGGTCTTCGCGCCCCTACGCGGCAAAGACATGGCCGCCGTAGGTCGCCGCTGGGGGGTTGGAACCCGTGTCGCCCGACCCTCGACCTTTACCCGTCGGAGCGCGATCTGTTAGGTACCCGGGGTACGTGATCCCGATAGTAGCCCCCGAGCCTGACGCCGTTTGAGATCTCTGGTTGAGGCGGCGTCGGGCTGGTCGTTCCCGAGGTTTGTCATGTTTCTACGGGTGTGCGCGAGCGCGCCCGTAGGGCGTAGCCCTCGAGCCCTCGAGCGACCCGGAGGGTCGGTCGTGGGCTGAATCGTTACGCGGATCATCATTCGTCGATGGGTGATCGTATCGGAACCGCTCCGCCGGGTCGACATCCGAACCTAGGGGCGATCCGGGGAATCGGCTAAGCGTCGTGCCGATGGTTAAGGTCGGACCGAGATCGGTCTCGGTCCTTACGCTCGGTAAGGCGTCTAGAGAGCCGGTTTTGACGTGCTGTCCATAGTCGGTGTCATGCCTAGGCTGAGGCCATGGTCGGCGACTGTCGGCGTTCTGACCACCGACACAGTGAATATACGATCGTGGGGGTGGTGTGTCTTTGGACTCTGAACGACCCAGTCTAAGAAAGACTCGGGGGAATTTTTTACCTGGTTCGGGCCACCCCGAACGGTGTAATACCCTACATCCAAGGAGCGAATTATCTCGAGAACAATGTTACAAGACGGGATCCTCTCTTCGCAGGAGGACCCAGAACGTGGGTGAATGGAGGTGCTTGCTCGGAAGAATGCAAGGATCCCCGGGCTCTAATGAAGCTCGTATTTGTCTTTCGTGTGTTTGTAGCTGTTGCTTGTGGTGATGTTTGACTGTTTTTTCTATCATTCCCCGGGCCTTCCTTTATATAAGAGGGGGTCCTGGGGTTACAGGTAATGGGCCCTACACGATTCTGCCGTCTCGCCGACAGGTGGGCCCTTCTGTCGTTGTCATCATCATTTCGTTCCGTTCAGGCGTGGTCGTGACTCGTCGCATCGTGCGCAGCGGCGGGTACAGTGATGCTCATCCGGCGCCACTGTGCCGGCTACAGTGCTGTCCCGTCGTGTCTGGCAGCCGTCGTAGCTTTCTGCTGGAGTGTTGCTGTGGTGAATCTCGTCCCGTCCCGTCGGGACGGATGGCAGCTGGCCATCAGAGCAAATATACCATAACGCTGTACCTACCTCCTAGAGGTCGCTCCCGGGGGTAGATCTTCGGAGGCCGGGGTCTTCGCGCCCCTACGCGGCAAAGACATGGCCGCCGTAGGTCGCCGCTGGGGGGCGGAACCCGTGTCGCTCGACCCCCGACCTTTATCTGTCGGAGCGCGATCTATTAGGTACCCGGGGTACGTGATCCCGATAATATCTATTTACAGATAGGTCCCCACGACCTTTCTGGTAGTTACAGTGCGGTCCCTAGACATTCCATATACATTCTAAATATCATAACTCCTTCATCTTAAATCCGTTTTCAATGATTTTTGTACCGATGAAATCGTTGTCTCAAGCTCTATCACACCAAGCTATCCAATCACCAATGAATCTCTGATAATTCTGGTTTTCCTTATTTGTAAGATTTATTGGAACTTTAAATTCTTTTTCATTTATTAGTTTTATTGGTTTTTTATTAAGTATTTGATTGTGACTTATTTCAAGCATAGTTTCATATTAGTTATAGTATGCATATCACTCTATTAGCATGAATTATTGTAGCATTATTAAAATACATGTGCCCATACTAGCCCTAAGTAATTTAATTTAATACTTGAATTATACTTAATATAGCTAAATACTAGATCAGCTACTTAGTTTATTTTAGAAAGTAAGTAGATAGTATATAGTGTGCATATGCATTCTGCCATGCATCCACATGCGTTAGTATATGGAGCATACTTGAGATTTAGTTGTTTAATTATAAAGATACAAATCAAGTAATTAATTACAAATTGGTAATAATCATATGCACTTAGAAATTAAATAGTTAATAGCACACTTACGCATCTTACCTTACGATCACATGTAATAGTACCTATGCCACATATTAGCTTAATTTAGTAGTTTAATTATTTTCAAAGATAGAATTTAGTAAATAATTGTTAATTGCTAGTAATCACCGTAGCACAATCACGTATAGTGGGGAGTTTAATAATTAATCGCTAATTACTAGTAATATCATGCACGTAGATTATTAAATAATAATGGCACCTCATGCTCCTATCCGAGAGCATTACTGATCACGGGCGCACTACACATGCACCCCCTGCTTAGTATCCCGTAGTTAAAAATACATATAGAAAATTAAGTAATTAATAACCTACCATGCATCTCACCTTTGTGCAATAAACTAGATCATACAATAGGCACATTAGGCAACCCACCTATCGGCAATCAGTCATATGCAAATGCCACATATCTTTATATGCTAGCCGATGGCCATAAAAGCATACATTTAAACACTGGTACATGTACCCTTGCATATGCATGCAATAACTTGCTAGCTTTAATAGCTTAAAAGATATAGAGTAAAATCAAATGATAAATCTAATTATTGTGAAATGCTTGCATATTAGAAGATAATTAATCAATAATATATCATACCTAAATATGTGCGCACACATGGGAAATGGCTATACTTGCATAGCTACACAACCATCACTATTTGACACTGCATATACGTGTGCATACATGTGTGTGCACACGAGTAATGATTATATCACGTGCCACACCATCACCTACGACACGCATGCACGTGCTTACTGCCAGAAACATCTAGGCCAATCCCACCACATGAAGTATCGATATTCCAATGCTTTCTTAGATTACTAGCGCATGCGTGCCCAATATACGGGACCACTCAATTATGAGTTCGTATTACGGGAACACACGCAACACACCCACTATAACCCTTGAGCACTAACCGTAATAGGATTAGCTGAATTAAAATGAGTCTAAACTGTAACCCATACTGAATAATTCTAAATTAGTATTGCACATAAAATGACACACCTACACCGGGCATGCTCACAGCACTTGCCTTCTACGAGTTCATGTCCGTGTAAAGGTACTAGTGCTACAGACACTTAGCAATGAATATGCCACATAGCTTACTGATGTAAATGCTTGAGTGCTAACAAAGATAAGCTTAGAATATATGCAATCACTAAAGCTTAGTAGCAACTTTAAGATAGTGTGTAAATGAAATAATGTGTCTCACACCTAGAACACCCCAAACAAAAGTTCTTGTACCACACAAACACTACATCATACGCATGCACTGCATCACAACACCCATTACAGTCATGCGCCTCCATCAGTGTAGATTATCTCACATCATCTAGTAAAAGCCCCATGTAAAATAAGGCAGTAATTTGATAAACCACCATATAATGCATGCACCCTCATTGTCGGTTATCCCTTCGAGTTCAATTGGTTCTCCTCCGAAGTTTATTCGATCTTATTTGATTCTTCTCGAGTTTTCTTTCTTTTTGCTGTAGTTTTATTAGGCGTGCTTTACCGTATAGATGACGCTGAGAGCCAGAAGTCAAAAAGGAGCAAGAAAGACCTGATTGTGAGGAAATCTAAAGATATCGACACCAAGCCAGAGATACGAGATACAAATTTCAAGGAAGACTTAAGCTTTAAAGATTAAGTTAAAAGAGTTTTGAAAGCAAACTCTAACCCCCGTGATCATGTTTATCCTTATATTTTTGCTATGCTCCTGTAGTGCCCACTTATAAGAATGCTTGCATATTACTTTGCTTATGTTTAAAACCATTGCTTAGTTATATGACCTACATTGCGTTACCTGTCATTAATACTACTTTATGCTTTGATTACCCGTTGTCGACGCATACTTGTTAAATATAGGAAATTTGTTTGTTAATTATTTTAATGAACGGAAAGTTGCCTTGATTATTAGTATGCTTAGGACCCATCGTGATGTCATCAACATCACCACACCTTACATTATTACTTTACAAAATGCGTAAAATAGAGTTTGTTGATGTGAGTACAAATAAAGTGGGATGGGCGATAGTGCAACTTGTGATTAGGTGAAGAAGGGTGGTTCTGGCTATGGTGCGGGGCTCGTGAAAGGTATTGGCGTTAGTGAATCTGTGTGATAGGTGTAGCTCTTCGGAGTGATCCACCTGCCGTGGTCGAGCGCATCGCCTTTACCATATAAGGACTGGTTCATTGGATGCTCAACTTAGTAATTTCGTATAACCACAGAACCTGCCATGGGCAGTACTTGATTTGTCGCCTGAGGTTATCATATCGAGCCGCTAGGAGGTCAGTGGGACACAAGACTACCAGGAAGTAGACGCGGGTTGCTCGTGATCTGGTCCTCGATAGAAGTGATAGCCTGCATCGTGGGACCGTATTTTCCAATGGATAAAGCCCTCTAGTTTACGTGACCACCCAGTGATAAGGAGAACAGGAGAAGACGTGGATGTTGTTCCCATGATCCGGCTCTGAGAAAGCACTAATCGTGTCATCGAAGCCTGAAAAACCCCGAGGGATGGCCATTGGACTCTTGGGTAGAATCTATGAGAAACTTGGGTTTGATGGGTCAAACGTTATGCAACTCTACTGATCAGGAGAAGCATAACATGTGGAAAAGTGTACAATCTTTACAGAGTGTATAATTTTTTTGGAATGGCTGTTGTTACAGTATTAGCAAGCTAATGTCTTAGGTTCTCAATGATTAGTTTTCATGATCATCCTTGATTGGTGTGAGTGGGTGTAGCTGCTCTTGTTTTGAAAAGTGAAGGCTATGTGCCTGGGCTATTATAGCTGTGTGTCGGAAGGCCCAATTAAAATTTGGGTACCGAGAGATTGATGAATATCTTCTCAGGACCAACCTACTAAAATATGAACAAGAAAGGTTTGACCTCCTTTTTAAAAGCTTCTGTTGTGAACTCTGCATAAAACTGGCTTTTGCAAAACTATTTTTTCTCATCTTTGCTACAACCAAATATGCATCTCTATAGTTTTGTCTAGTGTTAGAGCTTGCTGAGTACTTTATATACTTACCCATTTGCAATTGTGGTTTTTAGTCAGTGAAGACTGCGTAGAAGACGATGTCGTGCTGGTTTTGTTCTGCTTCCTGAGTTGCTTGTGGCTTTGGGCCATGGTTTCCAATGTATGCTTCACCTGTAGCGGGCTGGCTGGTTTTGGATGGTAGCAATCCTTGCCGGTTTACCGCTGTTGGTCCCCTCTCAGGTATTCTGTTCTAAATCGAAGTATGATTTTGATTTACATTCTGTTGTGTTTGATCGTATCAGCTACCGATCAAAGGACTGATACGTGATTTACAAAGTGTCTCAAAAATAGGGTACGACAAATAATGCATTATATTTATTATATTGTGTTTATTATATACTATTAGTATCATTTGAGCTTATACTATGCTTATTTAAACACAATATAAAATATTAAAAATAATTAAAAACATAAATAAATGGTATGTTTTGAAGTGAAAAATGTTCTGTCAGATTTGTAAAAAGAGATAACTCTGGATATATTTTTTGTATATATGTAGTCTAATCTATCTCTGTTAAGAATATTTTATTGTATGTACGTAGAAAAAAAGATTTTTAAGAGTAGAGATATGACGTGCAAACATTTATGTATATATAAGTACATCTAAGTTTAGTTAAATATATCTTTGCTAAATGAGTTCTATAAGCATAAATCAATTTTAATATATAAAATATATATTAGGAAAGTATTTTTTGGAAATTAAAAGTACAGTTACTAAGTTTTTAAAACTAACCAAATATATAAAAATCATTTGTCAAAGCTAAATAGTATGAAACTTAAACGAAAATAGAACGGAAACTGAAGTTACTCCTATGTAAAATAGTACACTGACCTAAACTTTCCCAATGTAAAATGGGTACCGAAACTAAGTTCGAGTTCCTTTTATACACGAAACATGTTATACATGGAAATAGAAACTGGCGCCGGAATCCGAATCAGATTCGGGTACCATTTAGGACCATTTCCCCTGTTGGAAACGGGTTTGAATGACAATGTGAAATACTCACTCTGTTCCAAAATACCCCTAGGTGTTTTTTTATTTTTTATATCATATTTGGTCTTTTATCTTATTTAAAAAATTTATACAAATATAAAAATAAATAAATTATATTTAAAGTATTTTTAATAATAAACTAATTTAAAATAAAATAAATAATATTTTCACAAAACTTTTGATAAGACAAATAATGAAACATGATTTGTAAAAGTAAAAAAAAACAACACTTATTTTGAAACACAGGGATATGTGATCTTTTGTCATGGAAGTGAACTATTTCTCTCTTTTGATATGCATTTTCATATCTCAGGACATTTGAATATATGAAGATCTTCCAGTAATTAACCAAAGCAAGAGAGGAATATAGCAAAATTTTTGCAACGGCTCTTGAATTCCCGATGGGTCAAATTAAAGGGGAAATAAAAGGGAAAGAAACGCTGCAGCAGCCAGACGTTGAACACACACTATTAATATCTGTGTCAAATAAGTTTAGATCGATAACACAAGAGTCAATCATCTTTACTTAAATCTTACTTCCTCCCGCCATTCCTAAATTATTGTCGACGTTAACTTCTAAAATAAACAATAACTATTTATCTTATTTAAAAATGATTGATTGATATCATATATTTTTGTTATATTTTGCTTTGTTATTAAAGTTATTTGAATCGCAGCTTATAATTTTACATATTTGAATTAATTTTTTAAATAAGATGAATGCTCAAAAATAATATTAAAAGTTAACAGTAACAATAATTTAAGAATAGAGAGAGTAAGCGAGTAATCCGTGCTCCATTAAACCACCCAAAGATAACATAATGTACATGGACAGATAACAAAAATCAAACATCACATACACTTTTGATTACGCAAGTTGATTCATCAAAAATATGAATTTGCCCCGCCCTGTAGTGGAGATACTCTCTCTGTCTCAAAATAACTGTTTTTTTAGATTTTTAAATATCTACTTTAACTATTTATCTTATTCAAAAAATTGTGAAAATATTATTTATTTTATTGTGAATTGATTTATTATTAGAAGTATTTTAATCGTATTTTGGTGCTGATTTTTTTCCTGAGCATTGCTTGAAATCGTAGCCAATTACGGTGAGGGAAAATATTGAGGACTCCACTTTCTGGCTTGATTCGTTCGCTGGAGTAAGGAAGGTGAAAGGATGGAAGGAGGCAGGCGATGCCAGGCAGGCAGCCAGATCCCAGATGGACGTGATTTTCAAGGATACTCCAATGAAATGCCACCACTCCGACTTGGAACGATGCCAAGTTGATTCTTTGTATTTTGTATTTGCAGCAGTTTTTTATTTCAAACATTTTAGTAAAAAAACAAGGATATTATGATGTTTCTAGTTTGACCCGGCATCAATTGTCTACCTGGTCGAGACAGATACTTTTTTTTTAAATTACATTACTGCTATTGATTTTTACATTATTTTTAATTATTCATCTTATTTTAATATAATATATTTAATTATAATTTAATATATAACTAAAATATATTAAAAATGTGATTTATAATTTTACACATCTAAACTAAAATTTTAAATAATACGAGTGGTTAAAAATAATAACACGGACGGAGTATTGGTGAAGCCCAATCTACTCTACGTTGCCCGACAACTGGAAAGTGTAAACTGGTCGGCCCATAGCTAGCACAGCCCATGAACTGCAGCCCTGATCAGTTGGCGGGAAACGGAGCCCCACGTTCCCGCCATTCCCCATCTTCCCGCCGCCTCCGCCTCCGCCTCCCACCGCTTTACCTTCCCCTTCCCACCTGTTTCGTCCCCCGTCCACCTCTCTAGCAGCCGTACCGTGTTCGCGAGCAAGCCATGGCGTCCAACGGCGGCGGCAGCTCCCCACCAGGTATGATCCATCGCAAGGGTCTTCTCAAAGAGTACTCTTTTCATTTCCAATATTTTGATTCCTCGCCAGGAATCTCACCTTTTTCCGTTAATGTTGCAGCTGTGTCATCGCCTGATGTCCGTCCGTCGAGCCCGCTCGCGGCCACCAACTCATCCCCTCCCGAGTCAGCGCGCAGCGGTGGCAGGCGCCGCCGCCGTGGTTCCGCCAGCCCCTACCCCTCGTCCCCCTCCCTCGGCGGGTTCGAGACGCCGCCGCACCCTGGACGCCGCACTCCGTCTGGTGCCGGCGCTGCCCGGCAGCGCCAGAACTGGACCGGCCGATTCCCGCCGACCCCGTCCACCCCCATGTCCACAGACGACATCCCACCGTCCTCTGATGCCGGCGACGAGGATACGCCTGAGACCGACGGCGGCGCTGGCGTCGATGCCACACCGGTCTTCGTCTGGGGCACCAAAATCAGCGTGCAGGATGTCAACGCCGCCATACTGCGGTTCCTGCGCCACTTCCGGGATCCCCGTGACGCCGGCCGTGTCGACCCTGTCATGGACGAGGGCAAGTACATGCGCGCCATACACCGCATCCTCGAGCTCGAGGGCGGACAATCGCTCGACGTCGACGCGCACGACATCTACGACCACGATCCGGACCTCTACGGCAAGATGGTGCGCTACCCTCTCGAGGTGCTCGCCATCTTCGACATTGTGCTCATGGACCTCGTCGCGCGCATTGAACCGCTCTTCGAGAAGCACATCACAACTAGGATTTACAGCCTCAAGTCGTCTATTTGCTTGAGGAACCTCAACCCATCTGGTAATTTATTTCTTTTCTGTCAGTGCTCACCTTCTCTTGGCTGTTGTCTAATGTGTTTCGTGATTGCTCCTTTCTTGCAGACATTGAGAGGATGGTGTCCATTAAGGGTATGATAATCAGGTCTAGCTCGATTATACCTGAGCTCAAAGAGGCTGTGTTCCGGTGCCTAGTCTGTGGCTTCTTCTCTGATCCCATCATGGTTGATAGAGGTATCAATCTTTATATTGCACAATGCTGACACTTGAGCTGTTTTCAGTTATTGAAGTTATTTTGAAAATCATCAGATGTGGCTTGAGATCGCTAATCAAGTCTGATATGTTGTCAAACACTTTGTGAACTTGGGATTGTAGATTTAATTTTTGTCTAGTGCTACCTGTCTATTGCGGTAAATTTCTTATACGATTATTTTCTCAAACGTTTTGAGCTTTTGATCCAAAAGCATATCACATTGAAATAACAATGATCCAGCAATATATCACGTGTCTGCTACTGTTTTTGTAAGGCATACATATCACGAATCACCACATTTAGAAAGTGTTTTATGTTGTATTCAGTCTCAGGTTTAGAGTGCATTGTGTAAGATGTTTGGGTGTTGTTCCTTTCTGAATTTAGGTGTGGCAGGTGTGGTATTTTGCTAGCTGTAATTTTATTTTTGATAAAAAAGTATTTGGTTGAACTCTGACCCTCCTAAAAAATATTTTATTTTCACCATTGAAAATGTAGCTTCAAAATACTTTGCTATGTGCACTACTTCTGGCTGTTGTAGAATTGATGTTGTCTGTGCCTATTGTATTAACATGATGTATCTATATAGGGAGAGTAACTGAGCCTCGTGTTTGTGCAAAAGAACAATGTAAAGCCACAAATTCTATGACTCTGGTACATAATCGATGCAGGTAGATATACTCAAGTTATAACATTTACTATAATTTTAACAGATTCACCGTCCTGACATGGGATTTTATTTCTTTTACAACTAGATTTGCAGACAAGCAGATCATAAAATTGCAGGAAACGCCAGACGAGATACCAGAAGGTGGTACTCCACACACGGTTAGTGTCTTGATGCACGATAAGCTTGTGGATGCTGGTAAGCCTGGAGATAGGGTTGAGGTTAGGACTGGAACCTACTTAGTTTTTACTGTAAATCTTTGATTGTTTCTGTAAATTGTGAATGCATCCAGCTTCCTTCTGTTGCAGATCACTGGAATATACAGGGCTATGAGTATTAGAGTTGGACCAACTCAACGGACAGTGAAGTCTATATTCAAGGTTGATACTACAGACATTTCTTGCATTACAATGGTTCAGTTCTTTGTCAGCGAAACTGCTTCAAATTTTGTACTTCTTTTTCTCATGGTATCCTTTCTTCATTCAGACATATATTGATTGCCTTCACATAAAGAAGACAGACAAGTCTAGGCTTCATGTGGAGGACACCATGGAAACTGATGACCCCAATTCCAGTCAGTCTCCTGAAGAGGACTTTCTTAGTGATAAGGTCTCTTTCAATAACTTTACTATAGTAAATTCTTCTTTTCGGAAATAAAAATAATGATGTTGAATTTTTGGTAACACTCGCCTTTTCTGAGATGCAGTTTGAGAAACTCAAAGAGCTTTCCATGCTGCCAGATATCTATGACCGATTGACTAGGTCATTGGCTCCGAACATATGGGAGTTGGATGATGTTAAAAGAGGCCTCCTTTGTCAGGTAATTTTTATAATATTCAAATTTCATTTTGAAGATTTCTGTAGCATCCAACTATAACATATTATAAACTGTTGCATGTCCAGCTTTTTGGCGGTAATGCACTAAAGCTTCCGTCTGGAGCGAAGTTTCGAGGTGACATCAATATTTTACTTGTTGGTGATCCTGGGACGAGTAAATCCCAGCTTCTCCAGTACATGCATAAACTGTCTCCTCGTGGTATTTACACAAGTGGTAGAGGAAGTTCTGCCGTTGGTCTTACTGCATATGTTACCAAAGATCCTGAGACGGGCGAAACTGTAAGTTTGCTGTGAACCATGCACATAAGTTCTTTGGACCCTTATTTATCTCATTATTGAATTTCTTTAATGATTGCCTTCCAGGTTCTTGAGAGTGGAGCTCTTGTTTTGAGTGATAAAGGTGTTTGTTGTATAGATGAGTTTGATAAGATGTCTGATAATGCTCGAAGCATGTTGCATGAGGTTTTTTCTTGTTGAAAAATTCCAGTACCATTTACATGCCTAGAACCTATTTATCCATATAATCTTACTCTTTTGCTATTATTGCAGGTGATGGAACAACAGACAGTTTCCATTGCAAAGGCTGGAATAATTGCATCTTTGAATGCTAGAACATCTGTCCTAGCTTGTGCAAATCCTACAGAATCACGTTACAATCCGAGACTTTCTGTAATTGACAATATCCATCTTACACCAACACTGCTTTCAAGGTAACAAACTGCATGGCTGTGTGGTTTAAAGTGAATGAGAGTTGTATGAAAAATGTTTAACTCTTCACTTTTTAATACACAGGTTTGACCTGATCTATCTTATTTTGGACAAGGCGGATGAGCAAACTGATAGACGCCTGGCCAAACATATTGTTTCATTACATTTTGAAAATCCAAATGTAAAACACCACGCTCCTCATTTATGCCTCGAGTTTCAGTTACGTCTTAAACAGATGTGCGCATGTTTATCAAATTTTCACTGATCATAATTCATTCACTCGTCCTATTGTGCAGTTAGAGCAGCTTGAGGTTTTAGATTTGCAAACATTGGTTTCATACATAAGCTATGCAAGGAAGTATGTTCACCCACAGTTATCTGATGAAGCTGCAGAAGAATTGACTCGGGGCTATGTTGAGATGAGGAAGAGAGGGAACAGCCCTGGGAGCAGAAAGAAGGTAGTCTCTCTGTTTCACTGCCCTTGGTTGGTGAGAAGCCTCTAATACTTTGCTGTTTGGCGGATAGGTCATAACCGCAACAGCTAGGCAGATGGAGAGTTTGATTCGTCTTAGTGAAGCATTAGCCCGAATGCGGTTCTCAGAAGTGGTAATCACTATTTCTGTATCCTGGCCAATGATTATTATTTAGCAACATCACATTTTTTTTGTGACTGATAACTTCTGTTGATAGGTTGAAGTGCGGGACGTAGCAGAGGCCTTTAGGCTTCTTGATGTTGCCATGCAGCAGAGTGCAACGGATCACGCAACTGGTAAGATATATTTTGCTAGGCTTTGTTCTCCTGCTCCTTTATCCTTGTAACCATTTTTTTTCATCCTGACGGTACTTTTGTGAATCACAAAAGGGACGATTGATATGGACCTAATCATGACGGGAATATCTGCGAGCGAAAGGCAGAGACGTGAGAATCTTGTTGCGGCAACCCGTAACCTTATCATGGAGAAAATGCTGCTTGGAGGCCCCTCAATGCGGATGATTGAGGTAAATACACCTTTCCTTTTCCTGCATTTGTCTCTGTTTTCATCATTACCTTGCCTTAGCGGTGAGCTAAGTTTTCATTCTGGTGGATGCACAGTTGCTGGAAGAACTTAGGAAACAGAGCTCTATGGAAATTCACCTGCACGATGTAAGTCTGAACCATTGTTTGCACTTCATCTGCTGTTTTTCTACCTGTTTAACATATGCTAATTCATGCGTGGATATGTTTACAGCTTCGTGGTGCTCTTGGCACTTTGATGACAGAGGGTGCCGTCGTCATCCAAGGAGATAATGTCAAGAGAGTCTGATGTTAATCATGTGCGGGCGGCAGCATTTGACGAAGTGATGCTCCAGGTCCACGTACCTGCCATGTGCCCATGTCTCTGCGGTGGCCTCTCCATTTCAACTGGCGAAGATTTTTAATCAGTTAAAGAGGTCGTTAACTGCAGACTGCTAACCAGATTGGTCTTACTGTAGTGATTCTAATGAATTGTTGAATCTTAGATTGTGTAACGCGTAGATAGTTGTGTTCTGTAGATCTAGTTTTCTTGGTATGTATTTGCGACAGTCAGTATTACCCAAGAGGAAATTCAGCACTAAATTTTACCGGAACCGGACTCTAATAGGGATCCATCTCTGATGATGTCGTTATTCATGCGTGGTTTAAGGAGCTGTGTTCGCTGGTTCCGGTACCCTGAACCACGAATCAAAAGCTTCAGTTGGATGATCGCGCTGTTTGCCTGTTTGCGTAAGTGCATTCTCTATTGTCTATGCCCATGATCCCACACATCCACCGAAGTCAAATACGAGCTATTTGCATATAAGAATCAATAGATTTGGGCTTCTCCAATTTGTTGTTGAGTCGACCTATTATTGGTTTCGCATGTCATCCTCGTAAGATACTATATAAACTATCATGGACTCAGATGGTCTCACATGTCATCCTCATAAGATATTGTATCTCTTTAATATAAATGTATGTCATTTATCTCATCTTTTTAATGTGATTTTTTTATCTGTTATTTGTAGTGTTACTTTTTTTATTTATTATTTTCATGTCACGCTATCGTCAGACTTTCGTCAATCTTTTTAACTTCTCTGTCTCTCGTGAGAAATTCTTGTTTTATGCCGATCGTTCCTCCTAGACGTTGCCCCGACCGCCGTTGTCGCGTCCATCCCAGCCGTTGCCACCCCTCCCATGCACTGGCCAGCACCACAACGCCTCAGGCCCCGCCACCTTGCCACCGCTTCGCCCCATGACTCGCCCACCCACGTAGGGCAGCCACCACCTCCACACACCGGCCCCCGCTGCCTTGGTCGCTGCTATGTCCGTCCCGACCCCGACCGCTCCGCCCACTCTCCGACCACCACCGCCACGCTCCGGGCCCGTCGCTCCGCCTCTGCCCTGGCCTGTGACTCGCCCTCTCGCACGAGGCGGCCACCACCTCCACGCCTCGGACCCCGACGCCCTGGCCACCACCGCCACGCCTCTCGGCCACCGTTGTTGCATCTGCAGGTCGTCGCCCTACCTCTGGCACGGTCCATTCCTCCATCTCCGCCATATCGTCTCTACCAGGTCTCCTTTTTCTCGATATGCTTTTTCCTGCTGTTTCGTTTGAATCGTTTGGATAGCCTTCCGACGGCCGCCCCTCAGAACCCTGTAAAACTGTGAGTGCCTCTTATCCCTCAGACACACATAAATTTGTATGCGCAAACACACGTATCTAACATTCCTTTCAAACTGAAACATTGAAAACGGATCCGTAAACCGAAGCAAATCACAGATATAAGGTACATTTTATCAATCAGAAGAACCAAACATTTGCTAGCAGTTTGTTCAAGAAACTTCAATTTTGATGCTCATTGGCTTTTCTTTTTCTTTAGCTCTTTTAAATAATTCTGATTGGCCTCATCTTTACACTAATCATACAATCACTTACAGCGAATCTTGAAGTGATGACATGTAACTAAAGGCAATACTAATGAGACAATAATTGTAATTTACTTTTATGTTTAGTACTTAAATAACAAGTTGAAGCTAATGGCCAGTATATTCCTTTCGATCTAGAGAGATATCTTGCTGAGATTTGCAAAAGCGAGTACCTCAAATAGGTATTTATATTATTTATATTATTATTGTAAATTTTATATGTAGTATAAATATGTATACTTATGAGATTATTACAATTTAGCAGTCAATCAAGATATCGAGTACTAACTGTGATAAAGGACTAGAGTGGAGGAGATGATACGGCGACTCTTATCTTGTCTTTGACCATATTACCAATCCAATAAGTATGAATCGTAATATTATGGTGACTTATAGTACGGTACTATGAGTTTTTATCTTTTACTTTATTGTATCGTCAATTAATATTGATGATACAATCACTCTCATTGCTATGAGGTGCCAACATATCAAATGGTGATCTCATCGCTAGACAGTTACTCTTATTTGATTTCCGATAGTACATAGCAACTGTGAACGGTACTACGAGTTGTTGTATATTCAACTGCGCGTCATATTACCAACCGATGAACTACGAGTTTCTATATTAGAATGCAAAATAAGAATGTACATATTTATTTTTGCATTTATTGTTTATATTATTATTATATTGCATGTGTACATAATGGTATAACACTTCGAAGAGAATTCTTGCTTTAATTATTAGCATCTAATTTGAATAAGGCAAGAAGGGTACTAAAAAAAATATTTGACCTTACATTTCCCGTATCACGGTAACTCAAATTTTTTGATAAATTGTATGAATAATTTTTTGATGAAATCAATATATTCATGACATATGTTCTTTAATTATCCGTATTATGTTACGTAATGAATTTATGTGAACTTTTTTTTCGAAATAAATAAATGTTATATTATCTTTTTTATCGAATGTTAATTGCATTGTTTTACGTTACCCGTAGCGCGAGTATCGGTGCTATAAAAAAAAAGTACTAAAACAGTGGTAAACTAGTAATTTTTCCCAAAGTAATGTCTAAGGATGACTGGTTTTTGCCAGCCTTGACATGGATCCTACTAAAATAACATGGAGCAGCGACGGTTTGATAGCGTTTTCCCGAATCTGTGGTCGCTTTCCGCAGAAGCCTCAACCTGATTTTTCCAATCTGGTGATAGGAGAGTGACAGAATCAGGCGCATTCAAATCTTTTCTGGAACAGGACAGAGAGGTTCACGCGTTCTTGTCACTCCGAAGCCCAAAAGAACAAGAGGCATCGATCCCAAATGTCTGACGTTGGCTGAGCACGTGCGAACACCGACTCAGCAGGAAAACGAAGCATAAAAACTGAGACAGATTAACAGAAACCACAAGTTGTGGATGGAATGGAGTGCACACTACGTGGGCAAAAGGTTTCTTCGACATAAATAATCCTGAAACCATGCTAATGCTACGGTTTAAAAAAATATTAACTAAAAAAAATAATATATTAATATTTAAAGTTTCTTATTTTTCACCATTAATATTAATATTAACCTAAAATAAATTTGTTTTATTTTTCAACAGCTTTATTTGGGTCTCGTATATTTATTTCGTAGTTGTATTTTGTTAACTAACAATAATTTTTATGGGCTCAAAGATCTTGAATATGTGAAAGAGCTCATCTATCAGATTTGTTAGAGTTATTTATGTTTGAGATTTTATCTGACAGATTTATAAAAAAAAAAACAACTCTGAGTATATTTTTTCATATGCACGTAGTCTAACTCATTTTTGTTTGAAACGTTTTGTCAGGTATACATAAAAAAAAATCTGTGCTTTTAAAAAGTAGAAATAAGTGGTTGACTTTTGTTCTTCTACAATGATGATATTGTCTTTTAATACTATAATCTCGATACCAGTGCTAATGCTGCGGTCTAAAAAAATACTAACTTAAAATAATAATATATTAATATTAAAATTTGAGTTCTAAGTTAAATACAAATTAATTCAAAGTTTACATGCATATCTAAAACTTGATGCAGTTTCGAAATTTCTCAACAAATATAGGTATATTTTTTATACTCATTATTTTTTTATATCAATAACTATAGCAAAAATTTAATCTTAAGTATATTTTTATCTTACACATGTATTAATATGCATTATAGTCAGAATAACACACTTTTTTTAATATGCATAAAAATAGTAAAGATAAAAAAATACTCACATTCAATACAATGAAGTTTGTTTAACTTATAGGAGTCAATAATTATCATGGAGGTATGCTTAATAAGTAATTCAATATTATAACAATATTTTAATTGTTATAAGGTAGGTTGTTTCGGAGTAGTTCTGCAGTCATCTTACGAGAAAACAAACAATATTTTAATTTGTCCATCGAAAATATTAGTGTCTTGTTTAATTAA
>BCLH01000689.1:123436-137190 GCA_001602315.1 Zoysia pacifica
AATAATTTTAGAATGGAAGCAGTATATCCACATCACCTATGTATCCTGTGTTGGTTATATGCCAAAGAGGCAATCCTAAGCTGTTCAAACTAGATCTATACGTGGGTCAGATGAATATTGATTCGTATGGGGTTAGAATACTTACGTGCCTAATATGGAAGTTCATTGACGACATTTGTGTAATTGGACGTCAAGCTCCTACACATATTACATATATTAGTAGAAGATATGAGATGAACACACAAAACCAAACTAGAATCTCTTCTACCAGAATCAACAACATTGTTGCCTAGAAAATCCAGGTGATGTAAAAAAAACTAGAATTCTCACGTGTACTACCTCCGTCCCAAACTACTTCGATCCATAGCAGATGTCATTTTAAGAATTTAAAATTTAGTTGTCATTCTAAGATGGCAATTAAACGTGAAGAGAAAGAGTAGATGTAGCGCACAAGTTACTCTCTTAAATCATGGCCAGATTGCTTATCAATCGTGTTGACTTCAATTACTCGGCTAAGCTAACCCTTCAAATTCAAGATCGATAGATCGTGTGTGGCTGTGTGCATCTGCAGCTAAGCATGAGTTAATTTGTACCACACGGCAGAGATCTCTTGTTGGGAAGGCTCTGAGAACGATGAACCTATGCACTACTGCCCTACCCCAGCGGAAGGAACGCCCTATGCTCCTCACGTGGGGTACGTCAATCAGACGTCAAGGGCGATCACTGCGTGCGTGCACAGATATCTTGGCGCACGGTTGCCGTCAAACAATTACAAAGGCATTTAAGCTAGTCTGACTACCGTGGTTCACTATCATCAATTTGTCATTGGTCACAAATGACCTTTTAGTGAATGATGATACGATTCACGTCAGCTCAAATAATCTCCAGACAAATTTTCCTAAGAATGACACGTCCGTAAATATCTTACAGAAACCCATTAATCAAGAGTTAAGAGTGGATTGGCCATAATCAAAGGTATAATTATACTTTCTCCGTTGCAGTATATAAGCATTCCTAGCACCCTGATTTAGAAATAAAAAAATTTAAAATATCTATCCGTAATTAAAGTCTGCTATGTCCCTTTCATCATCTTCATCTCTCTCGGCTGCTGCCATCGCCTTCGGCCACCGCTATGGAGTGACTTAGCGCGGTAGCTGCATCGCTGACTAGACCACAAACCATCAACTCTGCAGTATGCGCAGCCTATCGCGACGATATCTTCGACTTCGTGGCCTCGATGAATCCGTGAGGATTTTATGTTTGCGGATGGTACCTGTTGAAGTATAACATCAGATTAAATTTTTGCGTGTAAATAGTTAGTGCATAGTAACTTAACATGGTTGATATATAGTGAATTGTCTATTTTTTTCTCATCAGCTTGTTTTTGAATGTCACAGTAGTAATACCTCCTTTCTCCTTGTTGAGGGCAAGCAGGCTCGGGATTAAGCCTAGGTGGTGTTTTCAACAGTGACCCAGCGAGGAGGAGGTCGAGTGACGCGGCCGTGCAGTCGAGACGATGGATGCCCGCCGCGACCGTCACTACAGCAGAGGCTTGGTGTGAAGCTCGATGCCAATGGTGACGGAGGGCCTGTAAGGGCCGTCGACCAAGGTGAAAGATAGTGAATGGAGGGGGAAGGGCTTGGCGGTGGAGATGGAGATCATCTACAGTCTCTACCGTGACTGCACGCTAGCTACTACACACGATCTCGGTTGTCCAATCCAGCAACCAACGGTGGAGATCTTTCGTAGATAAAGCCACTGCTTTAGTGGTTCTCACGGATAATGTACCGGCAGCAGTGTTGTAATGCCTCATCCGCCACTCGTTTATGATCAAGCTTATGTTGCAATCGCAGCAATGTGCATTCGAGTCCCTAGCGGTGGATGGGGTGATTGATGGGACCCACCTAGGAAAGCTAATATTGTGAACAAATTAAAAGGGCTAGAAGTGCATATATATTACTCACTCCATCCTGAAATAAGTGTTACTACCTCTCTCCTAATACCATTCTAATAGAAGCTTATTTCTAGCTTTTGTTGACTACAACTTTAATCAATAATTGATATATATTCAATTAAATTTAAAAATCTAGTATTTGTATCTTTAAATTCATCAAAAAAATACTTTCATAATATATACAATTTATATTATTAAAATTAATTAAATATATCAAAATTATTGGTCAAAGTTGTAGTCAACAGAATCTAAAAAATAAGCTTCTATTGAGGCAGAGAAAGTATTACTTTTAAATATCTACGTTTGATCATTCGTTTGATTTTAAAAAATATGAAAAATTATTATTAGAAATTCATAAAAAAAATATTTTTATAATATATACAATTTATATTATTAAAATTAATTAAATATACTAAAATTATTGGTCAAAGTTATAGTCAACAGAATCTAAAAAATAAGCTTCTATTAAGGCAGAGGGAGTATTACTTTTAAATATCTACGTTTGATCATTCGTTTGATTTTAAAAAATATAAAAAATTATTATTATAAATCCTTTAAGTATGATTTATTTGTTTTTATATTTTTATAAATTTTTTGAATAAAATATATGATAAACATTGATCTCTAAAAGTAAAAAATAACTTTTGTTATGAGATGGAGAGTAGAACAGAGAGTATGTGCTATGGCCAATCCTAGTAGGCTAGTACCTCGTTCAGCTAGGAGTAGTAAAGGGTGAAATTTTTTTCAAAAGTGGTTGGGAATTTGAAATTTTAATTCATTTTTTTAACTTTCGCTGTACCGATTTACACCCATGGTAGTAGTACTGTTCTGATTCCTCGTCGGAAGCGTATTGCTCAAATTTTTTGATGCCCCTGAAACATCGTACCCCTACCATAGTACTTGCTGCTCCACTAAGGAACATATATTTTTTATAAGAATCATACAAAAATTTTATAAAAATTAGTTAATTTCACAAAAAAATTAAAAAAAATCTCCATTAAAAAAAAGACATTAGCCATCTAAATAGCATCGTCCTCTCGTGGGGATACACTGTCGTCGTTGCGGCCTACGTACTTGTACCACCTGCAGTTCCAGCCATCCCAACAGTTGTGAATCGCTTCGCCCTCTCGGCATTGTGCAGTAGTAGTGGCCGCTCACACGTCCCAATCCTCCCCAACCAAATGCCTGCTTCTCGTTCTTCAACGGGCACGTACGTTTGGTGATCAGAATCATTTTATCCTCCCACAGCTTGCATTGGAAGCTCGGTATGGTTTCATGTTCTACTTTGTTACTCCCTCCAGTTCATTTTAGAAGTCGTTTAGGACATGATTACATATACCAAAGAATCATTAATTAAATGTAATTCTTCCGATTTTGCCCATATTAAATAGAGGAAAGGCTCCCTGTAAATTATGATCTCCGTCCATCTAACTGGTTACCCATCTACTACTTTCGTTTTAAAATATAATTATTTTTAAGTTTAATCAAAGTCAAACTTTTATCACTGTGATCGCTAATAATATATAATTATTAATGTTTTATTATATAAAAATTATATTTTTATAATTTATTATAAAATAAACTTTTATAAAAAGTATATTTTTATATTAAAAATTATGTAATTTTTTAGATATTATTAATAAATATTAAAAAATTTAAACTTATCAGATCTAAAAATACATATATTTTGAAAAGAAGGTATTACTGTCCAAGCCAAGAGGCGCAGGTTCGAGCGTTTGCGGCTGCATGTTTTGCTGTACTTTTGATTTTTTTTTCCCTCTTGCCGTCCCTGCTCATTTCTTTTGGCCACCAGTTTTACTTTTACGCAGAATAGTTTTTTTTTTTAACTTGAACATCTACGCATATAGTTCTAGTATGTAAACATACACACAAACTCACCTCTGCACACCTCACACTCACACAACACATAACTCATACCTACACTAAGCCTATAAACTATGCGCGGGGCAATTTTTTGGCGGTTGACCTCAAAATCCGTTGGCTAATGCTGCTAATTGATTTTTTCCCTAACGATTGAGTTCCAGGAGGTCCACGAGCAGCGACGTGGGGATGTCTTGCTCCAGCGGCAGCACAGGAACATCCACTGGCGACGGCGCGGGGTTGTATTGCTCCAGCGGCGCGAGGTCGCCGAGTGTGGGTGGGCCGCGAGGTCGTCGAGGACTGGCGGCGCGAGGTCGTCTAGCACCAGCTGCACAGCGCGGACTGGGAATCCAACCATGGTCGCAGCCTCGCAGGAAGTGGGTAGCAGTACCAAGTAGAGGGGGCCATGCAGCGCCTCGCCTAACGCAGTGCCTGTCGACGGCCGCTTCCTCGGGAAAGATCGCACGGGCACGGGCACGGGAGACGAGCAGCTGCACTGCCGGGCAGTAAAATGCGAGGGCATTTTAATCTCGTGAAAACTAATTTCTCCAAAACGACCTCTAATACTGTACTTCATTTGTTTGCCCAAAACAACTTCTAAAAAGGAGAAATTTGCATATTTAAAACTTGAAACATTGCTTTTGCTATCTGTGTAAATAACACATAGGATTACTTGTGTTTATAATTTATAAGTGTAGTGCAAATTTTTAAATCACATTATTTTTACTGATGAAAATTCGAAAACCCTCCTTGTAAAAGGAACCGGAGGGAGTATTGATTACGAGTCTTTTTGCCTTTCCCCTTTTTTTACCGAAAATTTTCACCTTTCCCATATGATTCATAACCATGCTATCGGTCACCTAGCCACCTAAGCGTATTCAGTGCAAATAGGATGTCCAATAACATAAAACAG
Organism: Zoysia pacifica; assembly: GCA_001602315.1. Lineage (NCBI taxonomy): Eukaryota > Viridiplantae > Streptophyta > Magnoliopsida > Poales > Poaceae > Zoysia > Zoysia pacifica. The sequence continues at coordinate 128,185 of BCLH01000689.1, forward strand.
TACATGTTCATATGAGTGGATTACTTGATTAGTAAGTACTTCCTCCATTTTTAATTGACGTTGCAATTGACTTTTAAATTCAACTTTGATCATTCGTATTATTTAAAAAATTTGATAAATTTCATATATTTTGATATAATTTGATTTATTATTAGAATTATTTAAATCACAACTTAAAATTTTATACATTCGAACAAATTTTTTAAATTAAATAAATAATTAAAGTTAAATTAAAAAATCAATGATGACATCAATTAAAAAACGAAACAAGTACTTCGGATGAGTGAACGACAATACAACTGTACCAACGAAGTGCTGTCGTACCCTAGTTAGAAAAGATTGCGACAATAACGCGAGGGGGCCCTGGAAATTTATTAATGGAGGGAATACTTTTTGGTCAAATGGTTTAGCCAGGGACACGGCCCTATTTGGTGGCCTATCAAACTCTGGGACCAGGACTCAATACTGTAGCGCACGACACTAATTGTAATCAGTCTTCTAAAAGCGGGAAACTTGACATGGTAAGCCTAGGAATAACTTTATTACTACTCACCAGCAGAATCCTGCACGATCTATGCCGTATATAGCACTTATTAGACACAAGGGAGTACCATAGTAGATGTGTACGCACTCTGTTCTTAAATTATTATCATTAAGATAAAAAACATGTCATTTTGTTGAAGTGGAGTTTTGTTCTGTGGACACTATATAGAAAAGTAAATTTCTTATTAGCCATAAAAAACTTATAGTTTCTTATCAGGCATTCAAAAATTTTAATTTTTTTATTAACCACTAATGTTAACTTTTTTTCTTATTAACCACTTTTATACATTTAAAGGCTTGAAAAAGACTCATTTACCTTTCTATCTTTTTTTTTTAAGTTTTATCACATTCACTAAAATGGGTAATGACAAAACTGAGTAAAAAAATGAGTGAAGGGCAAACAAGTCTTTTTCAAACCTCTACAAATTTGGATAAAGTTAATATTAGTGACTAATAAGAAAATTAAAAATTTTGAATGGCTCGTAAAGAATTTGTAGTTTTTTGAATTGCTAATAAGGTATTGACCTGTGAAGGTTCCATTGGACCAAAGCTAACTTCTGCGATCACTACTAAAGCCCAATTTTAATTCTGTTAGGCTTCCTTCCAGCCCAACACCACTCTGATAACTTATGCAACTACTAGGTAGACGTTAGATACTATCTGATGTTACTGTAGTGGCTGGTAAAGTTGTAGAAATATGCCCCAACTGATTAAACTTTGTCTCCAAACTGACACCGTTGGTTACTGAGAAAAAATGCATTGATGAGTTTCAAAAACATGCATTGATGGGAATAAGCCCAAATTATTGTCTAATTACTTGTGGTGTACAGCGAGAGTGACTACGATCTAAGCCTCTCTTTGTTTCAGCTTTTCAGCTAGTTTTTCAGTTGAAAAGTTGAAAACTGAGAAACTGAATCAATCAAAGTTTTTGAAGAGTTGGCTTTTGGAATACTGAAAGCTAGCTTTTGCAGAAATGAACTAAAAGCTGAAAAGCTCACGGAGAGCTGCTTTTCCAGCTTTTGATGTGCAGAAAAGCTAAATGTATATTACAAAAGCTATTATCTAAATTTTATCAACCAGTTTTTCAACTAGTCACTAACCAGCTTTTCTAAAATCTCAAATGCTACAGCTCAGACAAAGAGGACCAAAACCTCAGCCCCGTTTGGAATGCGGGAAAAATTCTTTTTTCTATGTTTTTTCTGTGAAATTAAACTGATCTCTATAAAATTTCTACGAAATTACTATGAAATAGCTACGTTCCAAACGGGGCCTCAGTTTCTTGGACTGGGGAAATCATTTGCTTGCTTAACTCTATTTCTTCAGCTCTCTTCGCCCAGAGAACACAATACAGACCAGCACACATGACTACTCCACCAAGCACACTGCATGTAGCAAGACGTATAAATATTTGGGTTAAACTTTACTGCACATTTTTCATAATACTCCGTAGCATTTAACATCAAACATTGTCAAACGCACCTCCCCAGGGCAACGGCTTCGCCCATGAAAGGGCACAGCATCACCGTGACCATCAGGGTTACGGGCGATGTTATGGACAGGAACAGCGGTCCGCTCTTGTCAATCACCCAAACTTGCATGTATTACGCGATTCCAGAAACGAGTATTCCCTGCATGTGTTCAATTCATTTTCTCATAGATAATCAGAGATCATCAAATTTACATTTTAATTAAAGATTTGTCTTTGGTACACTACCGAAAGTTAAAGAGATTTATAAGAATGAAAATCTGTATTACTCAATATATGTTTCTAGATGGGCGGCACAGAAAATTCAATATGAAAGTTCAGTAAAACAAGAAAACTCATTAAACCTATGTGCAATTCCAATAAAGTAAAGTGCACAAAAAATTGCAGGCAGGTATGCTATTGGTAGACTGCAAAATTATGGATCTTAAAGTGTGGGTACATGAAACTCTAAGATGTGGGTGCCTTTTTATAATTTCCTCAGATATGAAATGGCATCCGTCGCAAAAAAAAAAAATCTGAAAGATCATCATTTGGGTTTGTGTAGTTTCCTCAGTGTTATGTTATTACCAATATGTGAAGTTCAAAATATAATATAAATTGATGTGAAATACTACCTCCGTTTTAAAATATAAGCATTTTTTAAGTTTAATCAAAGTCAAAATTTTTATCACTTTGAGCATTAATAATATTTTATCATATAAAATTATATTTTTTGAATTCATCATTAAATAAACTTTCATAAAAATTATATTTTTATATTAAAAATTATGTAATTTTTTAAATATTATTAGTAGAATTTAAAAGATTTTGACTTTATCCAAACCTAAAAATGCTTATATTTTAGAACAGTAATATTTATCAATACAATAAAAAAAATATGTTGTGCTTACAGAGTAAAGCACAGCAACAAGGCTCATGTCGAGCCCCAGTTTCCATCGCGAAAAATCTCTCTCAGCCACAAGGGCAGCAATGAAGCACTGAATAATTGCAAACAACCTGCAGGGTTGTGTTGAGCAGCTTAGAAGGGTATGCGTCCAATATAGGCCCCTGAGAACAATTACTGTGCATGTAAATATAGTGTTGTTGGCAGCACCTGTTGTGTACTAGTATCTCATAATAATCTGCTTAAAACATTTCTATGAAGTTGGTTACCTGCAGTAGTGTCCAAAGAGCCCAACATGCAATGCCCAGAGTCATTAAGGATATTCCTAAAATCCAAGTCGCTGTAGGATGAGAAGTAACACTAGCATGGTGTTCGCTCTTTGTATGAAAAAGCTGGTGGCGGTTAAAAGATTTCAGTTCAGGCCCTTTGTAAACCGCGAGCACAGTGACACCAGCAATGCAAAATACTACACCAGAAACTTTCACAATTCCGTGGAACCTCTTCATGTTCAAAGACTCCACCCTATCATATATACAATGCAGTCAAGAATCAAAATGTAAAAGCCTGCAATACTGTAATGGTGGTGATAATTAGGCCTCATGTTTTGTCTAGATCTTGGATAATTAGGCTTTATGTTTTACCTAGAGTTTGGATAAACAAGACTTATGCTTTGCCTAGAGCTTGAGAGAGATTGGAGGATTGGAGAATTGTTTCTTCATATTGCTGATTGCCTCCTCAAATAACAGTCATTCCTCGGTTTATATAAAGGTAGAGCCAACCCTAATTCTAGCTAATTGATTTTATCTCTAAAATTAAAATAACCTAACTTGACCGCTAAGAAAAGGTGGATGCGCTACACCAACCGATCCACTAAGTGTCCTGAGTCGCTACAGTACCAAACCCAAAGGTCAGCCCCTAACAAATAATGTATCCATGAGGAAAATGAAAAACCGTAGGATTTGTGCTCCTGGTAGACCCCATTCAGTTTAAGGGCGTCAATCTGAGTGACTGAAAACATAAGGCAACCTCTACAATGTATATGAAATGCTGGATATTCTAGGCAAAAAAATCTGTGAATTTATTGTTAAATATATATAAAAAACAGTTCAAAAACACGATTACATTGTCTCTTTTTCCCATCTTTATCGTCCAGCATGCAACAGAGCTACATATATCTGTGTCAGAGAGAAGGATCTGGGCCAGGTACAAGAAGCTTACAGTTTTGGCCAAATGTTTCTCCCATTTAATATTCGAGTGCCAATGATCCAAATACTGAGTCTGACAACCTCTTTTAAGTTTGCCAAGCATATAAAGATTTACAAAAACAATTGAGTGAATTGCATAAAACACTACCTTTTGGAACTATATTGTCACATTACACTAGGTTCTAGCAATTGTGGCATATTGCACCAGGTTTTAATCTAAAAATTTTTACTTTGCACCAGTTTTTAGCATCATTAGAAATTACTGAACCAGTTAATTATTGAACGTATGGAATTACTGAATAAGCTCTGCAAATTACTGAAATTATTGATATTGAATGACTAAATATTACTGCACTAATTCTACAACTTACTAAAATTACTGAACGATAGAAAATTGTTGCACCAATTCTAAAAGTTATTGAACTTGATGAAATTATTGAATAACTAAAAATTACTTAATCAATTTTAAAATTTACTTAAACTTACTGAAATTACTGAACGATCGAAAATTATTGAACATGTTTTATAACTTATTGAACAAATAAAATTATTGAATTTGAAATTACTGGATGACTAAAAATTACTGTACCAATTTTAAAAGTTACTACTTAGAACAACTGGAAATTACTCCATCAATTCTAAAAGTTACTACTTATAATGACCGAAAATTACTTAACCAGTTCTGCAGCTCACTAAACTCACTGAATGATTAAAACTACTAAATAAATGATAATAGAAATGCTAAAAAGTGGTGCAAAGTGAAATTTTTTAGGTTAAAACAAGGTGCAATGTGCAACAAGTGCTAGAACCTAGTGTAATGTGACAATATCACTTCAAAAGGTAGTGTTTTGTGCAATTCACTCAAAACAATTTGGTCAAGATATGATACTAGATTTTTAAGGCCATTTCAGGAATGCTCACTAGTTTGTTTAATAGGCGGTTGATGCTTCATATGAATCCTGACATATCAGAACTGGGAGTAACAGTGATGAGAGCAGGGTGTGCTTTTCCTATTTCCTATACTACACAAGTACTCTGCTTTTATTTGTTATCAAAACAGTAATTTGTTCAAAAAATAAACTAGAGTTTTTGTCATAACGACGACAATTTAAAATAGAGGGAGCATATGTATATGTATGCCTTTAGAAACTCTGATTTGTCATGTCAGTTGGAGTGTCTACTGTAATAGAGCGTCTGAGTATATATGTGTAAGATCATCCATGTATATAGGCAGATATGCAGAACTCTTTTTGGATTTATGGTCTGAGGTAATCACAAAAACTATGTACTAGTTCCATGCCAACCTGTACTCAGATAGCTGTGTATCCTGGTACGATCCTCCTCATTTCCAAACTTCATAAGCAGAAACAAACATGGCCTATGTAGCTTGAAATTAAGAAACTTGTGGGAAGCTGTGGCATGGACATGGTTAAACATAAATCATAAGAGCTTGTTGATGAACATGATCGATGTGTTGATTAGTGGATTTATATTCATTTTTGTTTTGCCATAAGCTGCCCGTAACTTTCTCTTAGGAAAATAAAACCAGTGTCATGTATATGCTTCAATAACAAAGATACTAATCCTACAAATTCTTTTAGAATGTAAACTTTTTCCAGCTTTCATTTGCACCCACATGCTACATCGTTCCAGAACCAGTTGAATATCCATGAATATCATTACAAATTAAAAAAATATCAAATTGTAAATACATATGAAATGAGAGGCCCTTACCTTAGAAGAACAGCAAAAAAGAAAGTAAGCACAGGAAGAAGGTTAGATATCGCCGATGACGATGTCGCTGAAGCATAACTGAGACCAATGCTAAATATGTTTATAGACACAGTTATCCTTTAAAACAATAGACATATAAATAATGATTAATGGGATCTCTCTTGTTAAAATAAACGGCACAATTTGAAATTTAAAAATACAAGAGACGTACCCATATAATGCATGTACAAATAATTTCAGCAAGACTTTGTATGACAGTGGTGGAGCTGTTTACCTACAAGAAAAAAAAAAGAAGCTTAATTAATGCTTTCATTGTAATTCAAGCAACTAGTCGAAAACTTGTTACCTCTCAAGAACAAAAGCAATAGGCACCAAGAACGGAATAGCTGTTGCGTGCTTGTAGAACACGAAGACAGAAGTGCTCATGCCGTCATTGAAAGCATCTTTGGTTACGATATGCATGCCTCCGTATATAGTCCTTAGGAGGAATGCAACCATAAAAGCTGCTCTGTAGCCCATTTTTTGCAGCAGTCTTTTGGAACTTATGAACATAATGTTTTTATATAATCAGGTAGTATCAACGGCTCCCGCAAGGATTCGATGATCGGTTATTCCCATGATAAAGAAAGCATTAAAAAGATGCTGATGTTCACCATAGCATAAATTTAAAATATTATTTTTTGACATGATAGTTTAAAGTATAAAATATATAAAGAATTTATAAATTCTAGTTAGCTCTTAATAGTTTTTTTATCTACACCTTCTGTTCTTTAATTGATGTTGCTTTGACTTTTAAATTCAACTTTGACCATTTGTCTTATTAAAAAAATTTGCTCGAATGTGTAAAATTTTAAGTTGTGATTCAAATAACTCTAATAATAAATCAAATTATATCAAAATATATAAAATTTATTAAATTATTTTAATAAAACAAATGGTCAAAATTAAATTTAAAAATCAATGACGACATCAATAAAAAAACAAAAGAAGTATATAATATTAATGTTTATATTGGACTGTAACATGAGGATACATCCTGGGGCGGATCAGGGGGTGCTGCCCCGCCTTTAAATTGCTTACTTATCTTAAGGTAAGCTCTATAAATTATATATTAAGAAACTCATTACAATTTTTAGCAAGAAGTTAGCACATCCTGGATCCACCCCTGGATGCATCATAAATATTTAAAATTTTTCACCATGAGCTGAGTATTTCTGGGAATACCCGGGCATCATGGGAGCTCCGCCAGGGCGACGGGATCACCTGCCGCGCTGCTCTGTGCCGTTCCCTCTCTGTCATGTGGGTCCCACGCAGTCTTCGGCCCATTTGTCAGAGACGGGCAGTAAGAAGTACGGTAGGGGAGAGGTTTCCCCGCCCATGGATAGTATGGCATTTAGCATTCTTATACTTCAAAATTTCGCCATGAACTTGTATCCAGAAAAGCGTTGGCATATTTGACCATAAACTTGACATGGTCATCCCTTTTAAAATTTGCAACTTAGGAAGTGAGTATTATTTAACCACTCAGGTCACTTGCCTTAATCATATCTAGTAAAATATAAGAAAATGATGCCTCAAACCATTGAACTAGGATATTTCATTAGATTTTCAGCAAGAATCAGGCTCTGGAGAATAGCAAGCAGCACAGTCTGAGGTCCAGGATTTTTTACAGAAAAGCCAAGCATCTATTACATTTCAAAAAGACATTATGCTGTGGGAAGTTGCTTTCAATGTATTGATTCACCTACCGACGTCCGTGATTTACCGACCAGAAGTTTCTCTATCGCTCGCCTCGGCCGCGATGCCGCCGTCGACGAGCTGTCACGGCCTCCGCCCGTCGCTGGCTGACGCCTGATAGCGTGCCGCCGCCCGATGCGTACCGCGAGGGATGCGTTGAGCTCGCCGTCGAGGGCGACCGACGCCGAGGTCGCAAATCCGGAGCTCGATGATCGTCGACTTCCCACCGGTACCGTACAGCTCGAGCGACATTCCCTCAAGATCGTCGCACCGGCACGGTCGAGTGCTGAGTATGAAGTTCAACGGCACGCTCAAGGACCAACCAGATGAGGGGCCTCTACAGGAGGTACTGGTTTCTTATCCTAGAACAATAATCATTCTGGCATTTCCACTGGGTGGTGTTAAAACAGGGAGGACAGAGTTTTTGCTGTTGTCGAATATTTGCCTTTATAGGGAGTATTACGATCTTTTGGATAGTGTTGGATCCACATTTGGGCGTCTTGCAAATCATGATGCTTTTACTGTTACTGCAGAGGCATATCAACCTGGCATCATAAAGTGTACGTCACAGTTCCTTCCACCACTTCATTCAACCACCAACAGCTTCTGCTTGACAGGTGCTCGGTGAAATGCCTGCCACGAGCTCGCTTCAAAGCACTTTATACAAAACTCTCTAGACATAGTCATTTATCTCTCTATAACATTCTGAAATATCAACCATAGTCTTAAAATGGGGGGGGGGGGGGGCAGATTTAAATGATGAACATGTCATTGAGATGACAGAGAAAATAGATAGGCTATCCATATGTTGTGCAATAATGGTTTATTGGTATTTATTGTAAAACCAAACATTGACATGCAGATTAATCATGTGTACACTCACCAAACATAATGGTGACTTCCAACAAATATTTTGTTGAAGTATACAGCTACTGGAACCACAAGGTTTCTAAACTTCAGCAGTTGCAACAAGTAGAGACCTGTTGATTATTTACATTTAATCAGCCCAGAGTGTAAACTACCATTGGTTAGCACCACTATAGATGGTTCAATGCTGCCTTTATCAATTAGAAATACAACATTTCGCAATTTAGTACAACAATATACTAAAATGTTATAAACATGGAAACGTCTCAATATTGATCGTTCAATGCCTTCTACTTTTTTATCTTCATATATGTTTTTCACATGTAAAATCCAATGGCTTTAATTTTTATCCTTTTTGAATAATCAATTGATAAAGTTTTGGCTGATGAAAGTGTTACTGTAAACCTTATGATTTCTAATTATGTCAAGGTCAATAGAAAATATGTTTCATGCTGATCTGTAAAAAGTATAGAAGATATATGTGTTTTATGCTACAGTCAATTCGTCCAAGGACAGGGACAGTTATTTCCACGCTAGTAAACTTGTGTCAT
>BCLH01000690.1:0-29545 GCA_001602315.1 Zoysia pacifica
GCGTCGCGGCACGCCGTGCTCGACGAGGAGCTCCTCCCGTCGTCCGGCCGCGTCGAGCCCGTGGCCGGCACGCCGCTCGACTTCCGCACGCCGACGCCGATCGGCGCGCGCATCCGCCAGGTCATGGGAGGGAGGGTAGTCGGGTACGACGCCAACTTCGTCGTCGACGGGGAGGGTATGCGCCCGGTGGCTGTCGCCCGGGACGGCGCGTCTGGCAGGGCGCTCGAGCTGTGGGCGAACCAGCCCACGATGCAGCTGTACACGGGCAACTGGCTGAACCACACCAAGGGGAAGGACGGCAAGGTGTACGAGCAGTACGGCGGGTTCTGTTTGGAGACGATGGGGTACGTCGACGCGGTGAACCACCCCGAGTTCCCGTCGCAGACGCTCAGGCCTGGCGAGGTCTACAAGCACGACATGGTCTTCAAGTTCTCGTTCTAGCCTTTTCATCTGTGCTCAACGAGCACGATCGAGCTGTAATTGTAAAACTGCTGTATTGGGCCGGGCAAGGGCCTTCTGCTTTGGCACCAACAATAAGCCTATTGGGCCATTGAGTTACTTGTGTCAACTGTCGAATGCCTATTGGGAAAAAAATTTTAAGAATAAAATGTGCATTGATCAAAAATAAAATGTGCATTGATCAACAATATTGCTCCATGAACATTTCGTTTACAATAGAATTTCATCGAATGAGCTTCAGAAACACCAAAAGGAAAAATTAAAGGGAGAAAAGAGAAGCTGTATAAGAATTTTAAAGTTAGCCCTCCTGCGACACCACAGCTACGTCTGAGTCATTGTACATTGATACACACGTGTCACCTCTCTTCACGCCATGAGGCCTTAGAACTTGAAGCCGAGGATGTGCGGCGTGCCGGTGAACTTGAGCCACGTCGCGCCGTCGATGAACGGCCCGGCGGTGAACTGCTCAGCCTCCTGCTTGCCGATGACGCGGAACCCAGGCCAGTTGACCCTCTTGCTGGTGCCGGCGCCGGGGCCTCTGTTGTTGTACTCTGCGTAGTAGAGCGTCTTGAGCCCGAAGTCACCGTTCCATGGCATGTACCCCTCGGGCTTGATGAAGTCCGCGATGGTGCTCTCCATGATGACGAGGCGCGAGAATTCCTTCCACGGGCGGCCGAGGTAGGAGGGGATCTTGAAGCGGTCGGGGAACAGCTTCTGGTCCGGCACGAGGCGGCAGTTCTGGATGACCAGCCCGGACTTCATGTTGGGGTCCGTGCGGCCGTGCGCCGTCACCGAGTTCTGCTGGTTGTCCATGGGCCGCCGCGTGATGATCAGGCAGTTCTGGAACACCGCGGCCGAGTTGCCGAAGATGAAGTCGATGGTGCCGGAGATGACGCAGTTGCGGAAGAACTGGCGCCGGGCGTGCACGTACAGCGTGTCCTGGAACGCGTCGAAACGGCAGTTGAAAAACGCCGCGAGGTCGCCCTGCACGCGGAGCGCCACCGCCTGGTGCCTCTCCGCGCCGGCCGTGTTGTGGAACCCCATGTTCTTGCAGATGAACCCTGACGCCTCAACGGCTGCGGCCAAGGAATGAGAAGAGACGAAATTCTCTTGTCATATCGTTATTATCTTATCTGTGCATGCATGCATGTAATTACGATGTAAGGGGAAAATCAGGTAGAAGCTCACAGAAGGTGGCGGTCTTCATGGTGGTGATGCCGTCGGCGAAGCTCTTGCGGCCAGTGACGCGGCTGCGCTTGGGACCGTCGCCGTACATGAAGATGTTGGCCTTCTCCTTGGTAATCATGACGATCTCGTCGTAGAGGCCGGCCTTCACGTAGATGACGTAGCGACCCTGGTGTCCCTTGGGATACGAGTTCACGGCGTCCTGAACGGACTTGAACTGGCCGCTGCCGTCCTTGGCGACCACTGCGTTCGGCTGCGGCCGGTTGGCGTCGCCCGACGCCAGCAGCTTCCTCTCCGGTGACTTCATCCAGACAGGCCAGCCCTTCTGATCCTGTTCAGACAGGAGGCGGCGGCGCGAGTCCTTCTTGAACATATCGAGGTCGAGCTTCTTGAAGATGGCGCCGAGGCTGTTGGTGATGGCGAGCGCGTTGCTGCTGAGCTCGGTGGCGTTGCGCAGCACGAGCTTCATGTCTGCTTTGAGCTTCTCGTCGGCGAAGCCGTCGGCGCAGGTGTCGATGAAGGTCATGACGCCGGTGAGCCAGGTCTCGAGGTCGTCGGAGCGGCTCAGGACCACCTTGATGTCGCCGCCGGCCATGTCGATCATGCCCTTGAGGTCATCGATCGAGTCGTCGAGGAGCTTCTTGCAGTCCTCGCGCGCGCTGATCGTCATGGGGTCGCTCGACTTGTCCTCGCCGATGCTCTTAGACCTCTCGTACGCCGACTTGACGGACTCGAGCGCCACCTTGGCCACGGTCTGGAACACCTCCTTAGGGTTCTCGGTGCCGTTGGACGCTTGGGTCAGCGTCTTCTCGCACGAGTCCTTGTACAGCGTGGGCGCGCACAGGGACTTGACCGACTTGCCGGAGGTGGCAAGGTTGGCCTCCCCTGGGACGGTGAAGCTGTCGCCGGCCTTGGTGCCGGAGCGGGTCACCGTGGCGACCACGCCGACGACGACCGCGACCACTAGGATCGCTGACAGACCGCCCAGGAGGAACTTGTTCGCCATCTTGGCCGGAAGCTTGATTAGGAATCGGAGGGAACCGAAAGTTTTATAGCAGCAGGGACGACCGTTGGTGTATGGCGCGCCGGCTTCGTTGGGGGTCGCCTATTTCCGTTGACGTGCTGAAAGAGCGTCGTCTATTTCTAGGTTGATGCATTTTTGGATGCTTCTTATATCGTTTTTGTTATGAATAACATGCTTCTTACCTGTTGGTTAGCTAACCATCGCCGGTATGTAGGTCGGCTAAAATGGGACATGCTATAGCGAGAGGATTATGATCTGGGGTCAGCCGGCCTACGTATCATGAACGCCAAATAAACTGAATTGGCTCCAACAATAGCTAAATAAAGGTATCAGAGTTATTTTTATAACAATATACTCAACATATGAATGTTTTGTTTGCGGGAAAAAAATTGTCGTCGGTCATGCAAAACATTGCTCCACAAGTCGAGTGATGCACATCTGTTGTGGGTCTTCACTCATTGGTCAGGCAGTCTGTGTTTACGGAAATGATGGGCCGACCTAGTTTTGGATGGCATGGCTCTGCTTTTATTGGGCCGACCTAGTACAGATATGGCCCAATTTAAAGCCTCGTTACGAGGAGCTGCCTTTGCCCTGCAGGGGTGAGCCGTGGGTGTGCCGTCGGCGGTGGATGGCCATGACGCTGGGAGCTGTTAAAGGCCGCGCGCGGCCAGGAGCCTAGCTCTGCACACTCGCGTGCGCGGTCTGACCCACCTCGCGCGCTGCCTTCTGCTCGGCTTTGGTGGCGCAGCGCCACTGGAGCCGCCGCCCTCTCCCGTCGGGATGTTTACCCTGTCGCCTCCGTCTTCTGCTCGGCTCCGGCGGCACGAGGATGCCAGAGCTGCCGCCCTCTCCCGCCACCGCCGCCTCTCCCATTCGCTCCCGCCGCCTGCGCCTCCCACCTGGCACCGGCGGCGCGACGCAGCCGGAGCTGTCACCGCCGTGGGAATGACGCGAATTTTTATAGTCGAATGTGGAGAAGAAGAAAAATTGAGGTATAAATCCATGAGCAATAAGGGATTTTACAAAAAAAAAAATTGATCCATTTGAGGCCAAAAAAGAGTGGGCGGAGAGAGGTTGCCCTCCATCCTATGCGAAGGGAAGAATCTCGCATGACGTCGGAACACTGGCAAAGCCAGCTGACGACATGCATGGGCCTTGCTCAGCCAGACAAGTCTCCCATTTTACCGTAGAATTGAAGTGGATGCAACCAAGCTTTCAAAAATATTGGTTTGGAAACTCATTTCGGTTTTAAATTATTAACACCGTTGACTTCTAACGTCAATTTTGACCTTTTGTTTTATTAAAAAATTTATTCAAATACAAAAATTATTAGCCGTGTTTAAAATACCACTAGTACTAAAGTAAATTATAATAAAATATATTATATTTATCAAATTTTTTTAATAAGACGAATAGTTAAAGTTGATGGTAAAAATAAACAGGGTCAATATTTTAAAATCGAAGTGAGTACATCATTTTTTTTTAGACAAAAGGCATAAAGCCCTGCTTTTCTTGAAAGCAGAAGTAACAGCGTTGCGCCCGAGTCGCGCTGGGGACACCAGCTTTACATCAAGAACTTAACTCTAAACAAAACAGACGAAGAACCGAAGTGCAACTTATTACATCACACCCACATTAGGCACAAAATCACTAGGGACGAAAGTACTAGTCTTAAGAGCTACGGCTTGATCAATCTTCCCATACATTCACGGTCCTCCTTCAGTAGAAGCGCCCATCGCTGGAGAAATGATAATCCTGTCAGTAAAACATCCATCGGTTTGCTCGGGAATATAGATGTCATAGTCATCTTATTACGGTTCTTCCATAAGGCCCAAGCTACACCTGCAAATAGAAACATCGTGATATGGGCATTAAGCCCGGTTTCCTCCCCATGCTTAAGCCAACCCAGTTCAAACTCCCTCATAGAACCTGATTGAGCTCTCCACCCTAGAGCTTCTCGGTTGAAAGACCAAATGAACACAGCAATCGGACAGGAAAATAAGATATGCTTGACAGTTTCTCCTTTGCCACAAAGAGAACATCTTTCACTCCCCTTCCAGTGTTTAGTTTTCAACTGCTGTTTAGATGGAAGCTTACCCTGGAATGCTTGTCAAATGAATATCTTGATTTTGAGGGGAATTCTACAGGACTATATCAATGCTGTTAATTTGTTTGTGAAACCAGAGTTGGACAGGAAGCTATATAGGGATTGGGTAGTGAATTTCTTGTGCTTGGTAAGGGCCCACTCCACCACATCTTTCTGATCGTCTGAGGTGAAATTTTGCAGTAAGATTGACAAGTTATTCCATTCTTGAACTTCCTCTCTACCAAGCATAGAGCTTAGGGAATTGAATTCTAAGTGGAACACTCCCCAACCAAACATCCTGCCAAAACCTAGTCACACGACCATTCCCTACTCTATGGACAGCCCCCCACTTAAACAGATGCTTCACTTTATGCAGGCCTTTCCAAAACAGCGAACCATTAGCAGGTGTCGAGGTAAAGAAACTACCAGCTCTCATGTACTTAGCCCGCAGAACTTGACACCAAAGATCATCTTGGTTATTGAAGATCTTCCAAAACCATTTGGTGATTAAACATTCATTAAAGGTCTGAGTATTAATTATTCCCAAACCCCCATATTCTTTCGGTCTTGATACTGTTTGCCAATTCACCATGTGATATTTAAAATTAGGGGATGCTCCTTTCTAAAAGAATCTGGCCCTAATTGAGTCCATCTTTTTATGAATACCCGGTGGGAGGAGATAGAAACCCATTGTATAGGTGAGTAAGCTAGACAGACAAGTATTAGTTAACACCATTCTTCCCCCTGAAGACAGATGTTTGTCTTTCCATAAAGGGATTCGATTTTGCATCTTATCACACACTTCTCTCATAGCCGACTCCCCCATGGAGTATTTATGGATAGGAATCCCTAGCTATTTCATAGGTAGCTGCCCCACTCAACAGTTAAGTGCATTAGCTACCTTAGTACTCCTTCCGTCCCCAATTACTTGTCATCCTAGAGTTCACAAGTTTTCTCTTTTTATTTGTCATTCTCGCTTCCCAATACACTTTTCTCTATTCCCAACACATCCCTATCTCTATCTCTCTCCTCCTCGTTTTCAACACTATCTCACCTTTTCCACCATCTTTAATCCCCGTGCCCACTTCTAAAATAACAAGTAAAGGGGGATAGAGGGAGTAATATTCTTAGAGTCCAATTCAAAGAAGTAGGCCTCACTTTTGTGGTAATTAATCTTCAACCCAGTCATCCACTCAAAACAATACGTCACAAATTTCATATGGAGAATTGAGTTGTCATCTCCCTCAGTCATCAAGAAAGTGTCATCAGCATACTGGCTTATAGTAGTCCCCCTGGAATCAGGTGACTTAATACTCCTTTAATGAAGCCCTGGTCCTTAGCATTATTCATCAAGGTAGTCAAGGTATCTGCAACAATGTTAAATAACAGAGGGGAGAAAGGGTCCCATTGCCTCAATCCCCTACAGGTTTTGAAATAAGAAGTTCTCTGATCATTCACATTGATGCAAACCTGAAACCCCCCCCCCCCTTGGACTGTTTGCATTATTTTCTCAATGTAAGATGGAGGGATACCTTTCTTCTCAAGAACTTCACATACAAAGTCCCACTGAACTCTATCATACGCTTTTTCGAAGTCTATCTTAAACAAGACCCCTTGTCTTTTAGACCTTTTTAATTCATGCAGTCTCATGGATAATAACAGCACCTTCTAAGATGTTCCTCCCTTTTATAAAAGCAGTCTGTTCTCTACTCACCAGTTTTTCAGCAAACTTTGTTAATTTGTCATTCATCATCTTAGTAAAAATTTTAAAGTCCACATTTAATAAGCATATGGGTCTATATTGCTTGATAGTGTTTGCCTCCTTAGTCTTAGGAACAAGAGTAATGACACCATAATTTAGTCTCTTAATATCCAATCTATTGTCATTAAAATCTTTTAGCATCTGTAGAAGATCCCCTTTTAACATCTCCTAGGACTGTTTAAAGAAGGTCACATTAAACCCATTTGGACCTGGAGCTGTATTTTCTCTCATACTGAAAATGGTTTGCTTCAGATCTTTTTCAGAAAAAGGCTGTTGCAGGATTTCTCTCTCCCCTTCAGACAGACAATAGTCCCTAAAGGCTGTTGAGATCGAAACAGACCTTTGTAATAATGAACCACATGTTGTTCCAAATCAGATTGTTCTGTAATCACACCTCCATCTGTCTCAAGATAAGCAATAGTACATTTTCTTCTCCTTCCATTAGCACAGGAATGGAAGAAGGTCGTGTTGGAGTCTCACTCTAAAGTCCATTTGTCAGTACCCCTTTGTTGCCAATACTTCTCTTCATTAGTGTACAATTCCTCCAATTGTACTTCCAAATTATACTTTTTGTTTCATAAGTCAGGATCTGCCCCCTCTTCCAAAATTTGTTTATCTATACATTCCAATTTAGCCAGCAGATCTGCCTGCTCCTTCCTATCTCTACTACGCTCATTAGCATTCCAACCTCTAAGTGCCTGTATCAACTTGCTAAGACAAGCATGGCATTTATTGAGTGCATAAGAAGTTCTAACTTTCTTGTTATGTTCAGTCCAGTGTTTAATAATTATCTCTCTAAAACCTTTCTTGGTCAGCCAGAAGTTTTCAAAGAAGAAGTATTTAGTACACTTCTCTATACCTTCTCTTGAATCCAAGAATAAAGGCCAATGGTCCGAACCCACCCTGGTTCGGCTCCACACAGAGCATAGAGGGAATCTAGTCTCCCACTCCATAGAAACTAGAACCCTATCAATAGCTGACATGATCGGATTGAGTTGCTTGTTAGTCCATGTGAACTTCCCTCCATTTTTCTTAATCTCCTTAAGCTGGTGCATGTCAATGAAACAGTTAAACTGGTTCATCAATCTGTGATTAACAATTCCATTGCTCTTGTCTTCCACTGATTTGATCAGATTAACCCATAACCACAAGCAAAATAGATCTTATGCATTTCTGTGAAAGCTCTGCAATGAAACCAGCTGAATCCCCATGATCAACTAGTCCATAAACAACAATCAGCTCCCATCTGAAGTTGCTCCTACGATGTCTGACCACCATCCCCGCATAGTACGTACCATAGTCTATTTCCTCAACTTCCAAGGTGTCCTCCTTGGCACCTAACAGAATTCCTTCTGGCTGCCCTCTAGCAGGAGTCCATGCCCATCTAAACTTGTCAGTGCCTGAAACCTCAATCAGCTCATCATCTGTGAACTCCTTTTTAAAGGTTTCTTGAATCCCCATAGCATCTAACCGTTCCTCAAGGATATATTTCTTAAGTTGTCTTCTCCTAGCAACCTTCTCTATTCCTCTAATGTTCCAAAATAGGACTTTCATCTTTTTTCTTTTGTTTTGGTTTTCCTTTCTTCTTCTCCTTAGCAAGCCTCTCCTTAGGCTGTTCTGCTCCAGGTGTTTCCATGCCCCTCATGGAATTATCCACCATATCCAAGTTCAGACTATCTAGATCCTCTGGCCCTAGAGTCTGTTGTTGCTGAAGGTCTTTCAAATGTTTGTTATACTCAGCTTCAGCCAGGGCTGCTCTAGCTAACTCTTCAGCTTTAATAGCAGATATCATATTTTGCTTTTCAAGGTCTGTCTCATCAAACACTACTCCTACTTGGGCCACTACATCTACAAGATACTCATCCTCAATAGAATTTAAAATAGAGAAAGAAGTAGATGTACCTGGATCCTCTAAGTTCTTAACCTTGGCTCGCTTACTCTTTCTCCCCAACAGGCAGCCATCCTTGATCTCTAAGTCTTGAGCTCTATCTAACTGCTATCAGAGGCCCTTTCTTCTGTTCCTTTGCATTCTTGTTTTCCCCTTTTTGGATATTGGGTCAGACCATCTCAGGTCATCTTGGCTGTCATTGATCTGGGTAAGCTCAGCATTCTCCATATACTAGACCTGCTCCTCTTTGTTACTCTGTGGTTCATTTACAAAACTCCTCCTATTATCTGCCTGTCTCGAGCATTGGAAGAGTCCTGATTCCATCTCAGTTTCCTCAATGGCCATTGTTAGCAAACTCCCTGCACTTGGTGTTGAGTTAGTCTTCTCACCTAGAATCTCCAGTATAGACTTATAGAGTTCTCTATTAAGAATAGCACACCCTGCTTCTTCACCATCTGACTTAGCTCCCACCTGTTCACCTAACAGGATTTTAGACTCACCCCCTGCTTCTTCACCATCTGTTCATCCTCAATCAACTGTTGACTGATCGATCCTACCTCAATTTGAGTTGACCCATAATTCTTTTGTCCTCGGACTTGATGTAGTACTGTGGTTTGAGGATCTCCCTAGACTCCTTCTGCTCATGTACACTTTTGTCCCCGGACTTGAAGTAGTACTGTGGTTTGAGGATCTCCTTAGACTCCTTCTTCTTCTTCTGCTCATGTACAAGACTTCTAGGACTAGGCAGAAGTTTGTCCACCCTATGTTTACTCTTATTCCCTCCTGAATAGGTTTGAGTGTCCTTGTTAGTGCCACCAGGCACTGAAGTACCAGGGTTCTTACCACGTAATTCCCTCTCCTTTGGTTTGTGTTCTTTTCCTCAAACTCCTCAAAATCATCCTCATCAGCTTCATAGTCTCTAGAAGGGCCTTTAGGGGGAGGGGAGGGCTGGAAGGGGAACCTTTCCCCTTGATCAATTCTGACAAAAATCTCACCTCATATCCCACTTTGTTGAAGAAAATCTCAACTATCCCCCTAAGATTGTCTGGATCTCTGCAGTTCATCTTCACTCTCACTGGGCCCAATTGGATCAGACTCAACTCATCTACAACCAAAGGTTCCCCAGCTAGAGAAGCAATTTCCTGAACAATACTAGTTTCCTCAGCTATACTTGGTAACCCAAAGATCTTCACCCATGCAGTTTGTAAATAGGATGATGCTTCTGGATCCATATTAGATTTGGAAATCTTAACCTTAAGGTTTCTAGCACCTAGCATTAACCCTGACAGTCGAGAAAAGGTTTCAAGCGATGAAACATTAGGAAACAAGCCAAGAAATCCCTATCCAAAAGAGCTTTCACCTGCCAATTCCACACCTTATCAGCCAAAGTGCTCAGTTCTTTTTCAACTTCCTTAGCTGTAGCAGTACCATCCTCAATTTGCACCAAACCTAGTGGCTTCTGACTCTGGGTTTACACCTCAGGAAGGTTGAAACTATAGAACCCCTGACCCGGCAATGCAAAGCCCAACATCTTAAGCTTCCCCATGTTGCATTCTATAGCTAGATGTCCATTTTTTTTGCATTTGAAACACAAAGGGTCATTCTCACAGAATTTCTGATGGTGACCATATTCCTGACATCTAAAACATCTCTTCTTAGTAAGCTCCTCCTCCTCCTTTTCAACCGGTTCCGGGGCCACAGCTTTCCCTTTAGGATCCACATTCCGAAACGGAAGGCCCCTTCTTTCCAAAGGTCCCCAATTAGCATTGCCCTGGAAGTTTGAACGAGTAATGTTACCTTCGGGGCGTCGCTGCACTCACCACCCCTCCTATGGCCTCTGATCTTCCCAGCTACCCCGTTGCCAACCCGAGTGACCTTGATCTGTACTTCTCCATCTTCCAAAGTTCTCTTGTGGCCTGAACCCTAGGTTGCGCTGAAGCTTGACACGGAGATCTCTCTCTTCTGCACATCTTCCCGATGGTCGTCGCAGCCTCTTCCTTCCTTTTCAGCTCGTCTCTTCCACATGCGCGCGGAGGCCGATGATCGTCGGGGCGCATGGTGGCCGCCATCGCGTAGGAGTACGGTAAGGGTTTGGGATGGGAAGTTCTGTAGAGCCGTTTCGCTAAGTGGCCAAATCTATATATCTCCTCCACACGGGCCGGGCAACCAGCAGTGATAGCTAACTCTGGTCCGTACTTTTTTGAAATTCATAACCAGCGCTGTATCTTATCAGGCTGCCACGAGTGCTTATAAATCTCCAAGTGTTAAGGTGCCACTCTCAAAGGCCCATTTACGAGCAGCTTGTCTTTCGGCCCAGCATCCTTCAAAATCTCCCGCTGCCCACAAACCGATTTCCCACTATCCGATTGATCCTCCCCGATAAACGGCAGGAAAAAAACTTGGGGAGAATTTCACCATCCTGTAACTGTTCTTCCTTCCTGTCATCGCCGTCTCGCATGAACGTGGACGGGAAGAGAACAGAGATCGTCGAATTTCCTCTGCAGTCCTGCAATGAAAATCCGCCATCGACAGAGAAGATTTCCCCTCTCCACCACACGAGATTTGGGATTCTTCATTCCTCGCCAATGAAGAAATCCGAGATGAAACCAGCTTAGGAGTTGGTGGAGGATCCTGCTCTTCCTCCAGCCAACTCAAATCGAGCTCCTCCCTTAGGAGTTCACGTTCCAGACATAATTCCGCACTTCACATCTCTGAAACAAAACCAACGGCGCAAAAAAAAAACCAAAAGCAAACACGAAACAGCAATGCAAAGGATGACGGAACTAAAAGACGATCGGGGAGGTCAGAAGGGAGAAGAAGAGAATCGGAAAAACGAAAAGGAGGGATAGGGCAGAAGAGATGGAGGAGAACAAAAGCAGAGAAGGGGGAGGAGAAGGAGAGGGAAGGAAGGAAAGGGAGAGGAGGAGGAAGACCTCACTGACAATCAGCAGATCCGCTCACCGTCGATCCCCCCCCGGCAGTTCCCGAGGGCGCACCCCCATGCCAGGTGAAAGCAAGTTATATTTACCAAACTTTTTTGAATAAGATAAATGGTTAAAGTTGATGTTAAAAGTCAACAGTGTCAATATTTTAAAACCGGAGGGAGTACATCACTTCAAGGCATCGTCCTGTCCTACCACAGTTGTTCTCTTGGCTGTCACGCTACACGCTACAGCATGATCACTTCGCCTAACACCTTCGTCACTATCTACACCAGCGACGCCGGGGCTAGTCGACAAACGCTCATCAGCCGCGGTGCAGCTGCAGCAGCCGTGACTATGCGCCGTCGGCCGTGCCACGAGGTCCTCGTGGCTGCCCTGCTCCACCACGCGGCCGTCCTGCACCATGGTGATGGAGTCCACGCCGTGGATCGTCAACAGCCGATGTTCCACCAGCACCGTCGTGCGGCCCTTCATGATGCGCTCCAGCGCCTCCTGCAGCACGCAATCGGACTCGGCGTCCAGGGCGCTTGTCACCTTGTCCAGCAGGAGCATGGCGGGGTCCTTGAGCACCGTCCGCATGATCGCGATGCGCTGCTTCTGCCCATCGGGCAGCTGCATGCTGCGCTCGTCCACGGGGTCCGGTACCCATTCAGGAGCGCGCTGACGAAGCCATGCAAGTTGGCGACCTTGGCCGAATGGCCGCCTCGATCACCTACTCCTCTGTAACGACAGGGTTATCATACCTTTCGATAAGACCCAATTTTACGTGCCTTCGCCAATCCCAGGAGGTTGGCAACACGTTTATCACAAGTGATCAATCAAAAACCATAACAGAGTGAGTAAAACAAGGATAGGATAAATTAAATCAACGAGATCATCCACAAGACTTACTGAACTTATTAAAGGAGAACAAAACTATCAAGAATCGAAGAACTGGAACAGCAGCGGAAGCAATGGGCGAGAGCAAACACCAAGACGAACCACTTCCTCCACAGGCAACTCAAGTGCAGGAGCGAACCTCAAACCACAGCCGAAAGATAGACGAGAATGATCTTCTAGCCGACCTCTGAAAAAGAAGGGCGTGAAAAGCCGTGAGTACGTAAATACTCAGCAAACCGCGCACTACCTATCAACAATGTATGCATGCAAAGGATAGTTTCAAGGATAAAACCTAGCTCAAGTGCTAAATGCAAGTTCAAAATATTTTATTTTAAAGATGCAAAAAGTTTTATTTTAAAACAATCCAATTTTATTATCTTGCCTCGCAGGGATCTCCGTTATCCCGAACGGGGGTTCATTTTAAATGCCGGTGTAATCTCCACACCTGGCCACAGCTCAAAGACCGGAGTCCAAAACATTTTAAAACAGAAGTAGAGGGAAGAAAACAAAACTACTCAACGAGGAGCACTGCTCAGGGGGGTTATCCTTCAAAAAAGACGTGGCAATGCGCATTGACTATAACTCTGCAGAGTTTATACACCTGGACCCACGAGAAGTGGCGTCATACAAGGAACTGTGACCACAGCCCAAGTATAACAACCACACAAGATCCTTCTACAAGCTTTAGCCGGCGTTATCCGTCCTCCAGAATGGGGATCCCAGTCGCCTACGCTGCTGGGTCCTGGAGCTGTGAAGGGCCTACCACTGATCGGGTGGGGTATCCCGCTCTCATGTGGGGAGTCAAAGCTCTACACCACACTAACATATCACCGTCAATCCACGGGTAAGCAACCAGCCTCAACAAGCTTCAAGATCAAGCCACTGCCCATACAGGGTAGCGTGGTGTGCATGGTTGTCGACTGAGCGTACAAGGCTCGAAGGACTCGGTTCTTAATTGCCGGGGCAGGCTATCTCTCCAACCACAACTCCAACAACCAACAAACTCGCCGCCAAAGCCGAAGCCTCCAGTGTACCCGCCACAGGTACTCTCATAGAGACTTCCTGAAAGTCCCCCAGCTCCTCAAACTGCCTCCTGCCCCCGCTAAATAGTTATGTATAGTTATTTGCAATACTCACACATTTGAAGCACAGTTCAAAAGCATTTACACAAATTTCATTTTATACTGATAGGTGTGAGATAAAATAAATACGACTAAGCATGACTAAGCATAAAAGTAAAATAAATGTACTAAAGCAATCCTAGGGTTAATATTTGTGGAACAGTAAACAGGCACGGCTTAGAAATGTTGCTAGCACATTTTAAAATAGTTGGCATGCAAATTAAGGTTGCAAACAAAACATGCAGTTTAAAATTCTAGGAACAAAGTGATCAAGGAACGCGGCTTGCCTTGTGAGTCGATATCCCATCTGGGATATAGGTCCTTGTGTAGAGCAATCTTCAAATTCTCAGTAGCAACTTCTCCAACTGACAAACGATACGAAAAAGCTGTGAACTAATTTAAATAGTAAATTTAAATTTGAATAATTAAATTTAAATTTAAATTACGAGACTAAACGTTTCAAACTCAAATCTGAGAAGGTACCTACGCGAAAAGCTCGACGGAACGGATTTAAGGAGACATACTAGAAAAACATTGAAAACCAAACAGAACTCTCTTTTGGATTCAGAAGATTAACCCATATAAAAGAAATTCCAAGAAAAAGATAAACTTAGAATTTCCTTCTTCACGTGAACTCTTGATAGCACTAGAACGGTGCACACTGCCCAAGGCCGACAGACAAACCACGTTCTTACCATCTGAACCGCTGCCACAGAACCATGCACTTGGTCCTCTGTCTCTCTCTCTAAACAAGCTCGGTCCCATGAGGCACAGACTGCCACGAACAGCATCTCGTGGACTAAATTCCAAGCAGATCAGCACAACTTGAACAACGATACGGAGTAATACTGAATTCCTGTGACTCGTGCTCAAGAAACATGCCAGGAAGTTTAAGCTCTGAACCTCTGAACCTAAGCCTTAAACCTTCGAACTCTCCTGCCACGCATTGATGCTGGACCCTGTTGCTTTCTTCGACCTCCAGCGCACAACCTGCTCGGCCAACAAAAACGAACGGAACAATCTGCTCAACTAGGACCTGGCATCGACGGCTACGAGGTCCTCGCTCCAAGCAGCTGCACACGAGACTAATCGACTATCCTGCCTGTAGCCTACGGTTACACGATCACCCACAGCAAGACAAACGCAAGACGCAGAGACAACGCTATGACGAGCGGTCGCAGAACGACGATGAGACTTGCACGAACAGCGGGGCTTTATGGGGAAAAGCTTCTTACTCTGGGCTTGGTGCGACGAGATGACAGAGGCACCGGTTGTACTCAGCGGCGAGGTTGACGGCGAGGCTCTCACACGGCACAATGCTGACGTGAACTCTGGAGCTCTGACAAATCGAAGGCGCTAAATGAGAAAATGGACCAGTCACCGCTTCAACAAGACGACATAACGAAGGACAACGATCAGCGAAGCTTACTAACGACGAACCAGAACTGAGAACTCGGCGGTCAACTGCTGAGCTCCGAGTAGAGCTGCTCCCTTCGGCCCTGAGATGAGTCGAGATTAGCACCTCCCAGGTCAAAACGATAGAAATCCTACACATCCACTGATCTACTTGATAGCCAACCACGAGAGAAAAAGCAGACGGCAACACAGGAACTCACCGAAACTTGAGCGGTTCTAGACCTCGAAGAAGGCGGTCGAACGGGTCGGTGCGACGAAGACGGCCTAAGATCCGCGTGCGGCAGGGTTGGATTTAGAGAAGGTGTCTGCAGCTCTCAGACGTTGCTCCTCGGTGACCGCGTCAACTGGGTACAGCTTGGGTGCGAACAGCAAAACTGCAACTCGGATCAACCTCGCTCTCAACATCCAAGCAAATGGCGACGGGAGGACTGGGAACGGAACTGGTAAAGAGAACCCACCGACGGAGACGATGCGCGGAGTAGAGCTCAACCCGATCCTCTTCCTCGAATTTGCCTGCGATTCAACGAGCTAAGAACCTCGCGAGCAGAACAGAATGGGGAAGGACAAGGAAGAACGATGGCTCTCACCTGGCGGCGCGGAGGAAAGGGCTACAGAAAAAAATTGACGGCTCCGGCAGTTTTATAGGCGTCGCGACTAAGGCTCCAACGCCGAGGAACAGGAACCGTCCGAAGCATCTTGGAGTGGAGGTTAGAACCTGGGATGCTGACACGTGGTGGAGGAGCTTTCCTGGTCGCGGTCGACGCTTGCTCGGCTGGCAAAGCTCGCATGCCAGCTTGCTGCTGGCTGGCCAAGCTGGGCCGGTGATCGCTTTTCCAATAAGTCGGGAGTCCAGGTCACGCACGAAAGGAAAAGGAATGTGGCCCAAGGTGCTGGACGATCCAACTTGAAAATCAAGATTTCAAACAACAGATGGACAAGTGATTCAAACTTAAACTTTATTTCAAATTTGATAGTTCAAATCACGGGTTGTTACATCCTCCGTCGCGCCATCCTTGCCGTACGTGATGTTCTCTAGGATGCTGATGGCGAACAGCACGGGCTCCTGCTCCACCAGGCCGATCTTGAGGCGCAGGGACTTGAGGTTCAGCCTCTGGATATCCTTGCCGTCGACCATCACCTTCCCGGCGATCGGGTCGTAGAAGTGCTCGATGAGGGCGATGACGGTGCTCTTCCCTGACCCGCTCGCGCCGACGGGAGCCTCGTTCTGCCAGGCGCGGATCCTCAGGCTGAAGTCCTTGAACACCATCACGTTGGGTCACGTCAGGTAAGCGAAGTCGACGTGGCAGAAGTCAATCTCACCGCGGACTGACTCCACCTGCTCCGTGTTCGGCTCGTCCGGTTCGATGCGCGTCCTGCTGTTGAGGACGGCAAACATGGACCGGATGGACTCGCCGCCGCGGACGATCTCCGAAGCGAGGCTGACCGTCTCGGCGACGGAGTTGGCGGTGACGACGAGCACGACGAAGACCTTAATGACCTTGGAGAAGGTGGACACGTGGGAGCGGACGAGGTGCGCGCCGAACCAGAGGATGAGCTCCTCGGACGCGTACAGCGAGAGCTGGGAGAGGCCGAAGAGCGCGCCGGAGATCTGGCTCCAGCGCAGGCTGTGCATCTGCGGGATGCACAGCTCGCTGCAGAACAGGGACAGGATGATCTTGTCCTGCGCGTTGAAGGCCGCCATGGTGCGGATGTTGCTGACGCCCTCCCCGGCGATCATGCTTGTCTTGGCGTGCGCCTTCGCCATGTCGCCCACGAAGCCCTTCATGGACAGTTGCTGTGACCATGCACATCATCACACTAAGTCACATGCCGGTCGTCGCGATAGCCATTTCAAATAGTACACAGCAGATTGCATATAATCAATATGCATGCAGACCAGTTCTGTTCAGTGGAGCTTTATTTCAGCATTGTATCAAAGCTTAGCAAAAATATACAGGAGGTCTAATGACAATGCATTGATTTTGTCAAACGCACCACAAATGTCACAGAAATGGAACACAAACAGAACATGGTCTTCCAGCAGGTCTGCCCACAAGTGTTGGTGGTCTCATTTCAAATCCTGGGTCCACTTAGAGCAACTGTGACCTATCACCCATAGGATTCACGTCAAACTGATATGCATATTCAAACCTTTGAACTGAATAATACTCATTCACATAGTCCTCTACTCTCAAGTTTCGTTGAGAGATTATAAATGCTATAGCATGAGTGCAAGGTTGTCCAGTGACATCCCACTGCCCACATGAACAAGTATGAGTCTAAAGGTTCACTCCATACCCTTTTGTTATGTTGGGATTATCTCTATCATAAGTGCTGATAGGCACATATGATGATACTAGAACAGCAGCTTCATCATCTAGTACACACTCAGCATCATGATCATAAAAATTTTCAGGTAGAATACTTGGGTCAACTTTCACTTGTTCTGGCTCATTTTGCATGTCACCACCTTTCTTCTTGCCCTACTTGAAGTATCTCCATTCCTCATCAGCAGCAGGCTCATCTCCAACAATACCCACACCTTCTATCATATAATGATTTGTTTCTTCCTCTTCATCCCTAGGTGGACCTACTATAGTCTGACCGAATATAGGTTCATCTGATAGTTGATGCTCCAGATCACCATCACACTCATCAACCAATGTTAGAACTTCCAATTCTTGCTGGACATCAGTGTGTAAAATTATTTGCCTCTCTTCAGTATGTTGCTCTCCAACAATTTTCATGTCAAACTGAACTGCAGTGAAGCTTTAGAGAATACAGAGTAGTTCAGAGTCAGTGCACAACTTAACATATTGGTTGTCTTTCTTGAAATACCAGAACTCAACACTTTGATAGCTAGCCCATCTATATCTCTCTCTGGCATCATTCACCAATTCAATCAGAGAGTACTCAGTCCAGTCGACATTCCAGCTACATTTAGATCCTTTTGTGTACTCCCTTCTATTGTCAATCACACTGACATATCCCTGAACTGCTACATCTATTCTACAGGTTGTTTCTAGAATCACCCTGAAAATAGTAGGGTTACCAATTAACAACCATGTTCCTCAAAACATAATCATCCTCAAGTGTGTCACTGATATACACTTCTCTCTCAAAGCGAACAGATCTAAAACAAGCAAGTATGAAGAATGAGTAACAAAAAGGAGGTGCTCACCCTGGAGCAGACCGCGGAGCATCCATTCGAACCTTCAATCCTCAAATTAGCCACATCAACTTATCACCTAACACAGCACATCAACCAAATCAAACCAAACTGGTGTTAATAATACTGAAGCAGGACCGGGAGGGCGTGGGGGCGGCAGAGGGGTCATTGGGGAAGCGACCTGGCGGAGGGTCTCACCTGTGAAGAAGGGATCCGGTGGAGGCGTCACCAGTGATGGATCAGAGGGCGTGGAGGACTGGAGGAGGGGCGTTGCCAACGAAGGAGTTCGCAGGGCCGTCACCGATGCTGGTCCAGCGCAGCACCGAAGAAGAAGGGGGCCAGCAGTGGCAGAGAAGGGGGCCGGCAGCAGCGTCGCCGGGGAAGGCACCGGCAGTGTGAGACCCCCTTCTAGGAAGGAGAGTCCTTGTGACATAAGTACCAATCCCTGGACCGGTAGTTGATACGCACATTAAGAACAAAACGATATTATTACACATACAGGTTCGACATACTACAAGTCTTAGGAAAGATCTAACGAACATAGTCTATATTACAACCAACAGGTCGGCGCAGCGACTTTATTCATACATCACACTACTAGGAGACTAACACTACACTACAGGCAAACTTGAGAGAAGGACGAGACTTCTAATCTTCGTAGTCGGCATCATCCTCATCGTCTTCATCTTCTGAACAAAACAACAGCAGAGGGAAGGGTGAGTACGAAGGTACTCAGCAAATCCTAATGGTAGGAGAGGTAGGGTCCGTAGAAGCGAAAACAAGGGAAGGCTTGAGGTTTTTATTTTTGCAGAAAGCAAGTTTTTCTGCAAGGGCTTCCTAATTGATAGATTTTTAAATCCGATAGAAAACATTATTTGTCATGTTTTAGTAGGGTGAACCAGAGGAAGCCTTTCACTCCCTCCATGAGTTCTCAAGTTTTAAACGGGCACTAGCACGTTTCTATGCAGGCCCTCGGTACACAGCCAAAACATGTCCAAAACACAGGCATCTACACCCACTCACACGACAAGGATATAATAGAAAACTAATCGTAGGGTACCCGAATAAATAGCATGCCATTACCGTGACAACGGCCTATCTGGAAGGATTTTACACTCTGCAGAGGTTGTACACTGTACCCACAGGTTATGCTATTTTTGATCAACAGAGTTGCATAACGCTTACCCCACGACTATATAAGTTTCTACAGATTTCACGCAAGATGTACACAGGGGCTATCCGTCGGGGTATCACCCTCCCGATGACGTGACTGTACATTCTCGGAGCCAGATCATGAAGATTTACCACAGTCACATCTTTTCCTGGTCCCCTACTACATCGGGTATTACTAAACCAGGGGCTATATCTACGCGCTTATGGTCCCATGACACGAGCAATTACATGGTCGAGAGCCAGGCAACGAGTTATCTCACGCCCTTCTCCTGTCCCTTTGTGTCTTAACGACCTTCTAATGGCTCGATGTGGAATACTTATATAGCGGGGATAAGTCCTGTCCAAAATGTATAGGTTTTGTGGTTGCACGAAATTGCTAAGTCTAAGACTAACGAACCGGTCCTTATATGACAGAGGTGGCGTGCTTGTCCACGACAGGTGGACCAAACCGAAGCCTACACATCTATCACCGTCACCTCTTATGAGCCCCACCCCACAACCAGAATCGACCCTCTTCACCTAACACCAGTTGCACTATGCCCGGCCCATTTTATTTTACTCACACCACCAAACACGTCTTAACACATTTGCAAAAGGGGTGATATAAGATGTGGCGGTACGAGGCACTGCAATTGGGGTCCTAAGCATTTTTCTAATCAAAGCAACCTTCTATTCATTAAAAGTATTTAAAGAACAGAAGTACTACGGTTAACAAAGGTGTGTCATCAATTGGTTAACAAGGTGGTATTTATATTAACCACAGCAAGTTACTGACATAAATATAAATACTTAGAATCAAGTAGGAACTAAACTACACAACGTTTAACACATTTTAAAACATAGGCAAGCGTTTAGCTCCTATAGGTGCAACAGTAAACATAGGTTCAAAGTGGTTCAAGGGGGTGTTAGAACTTGCCTTCAGTAGTGTCTTCGGGTTCTTCTTTGTACTCAGGCTCTTCGGGTTCCTCCTCGTACTCGAGCTCTTCTTCAGCTACAAACAACAGTCACAATAAGACTACTAAAGAAAAAGCTATAAAACTACAAAAGAAAGAAACACCAAGCAAAATATGGAGTTTGGATAGGCTAGGATGGTAGGGCTCATGGTTTCGTGGTTGCGAACAAGAAATCGGGGCTTCGTGGATGTGGACACGAAATCGGGGTTTCGTGAATGTTCAGGGTTCTGTGTAAGTTCGGGGATTCGTGAACACATGAGAGTGAAAGTTCGGGGTTTTGGGAAGGTTCGGGGATTCGTGGACACGTGAGAGTGAAAGTTCGGGGTTTTGTGAAAGTTCAGAGATTCGTGGACACGTGAGTGAAAGTTTGGGGTTTTGTGAAAGTTCGGGGATTTGTGGGCACGTGAGCTGTAACTGTGTCCGTGGACACATGGACACGTGACTGTGACGTGTCCGTGGACACGTGATTGTGTCCGTACCCGTGTCTGTGACCGTGTCCGTACCCGTGTCCGTGACCGTGAACACGGGACCGAGTCTGTACCCATGTCCATGACCGTGGACACGTGGACACGGGACCGTGCCCGTACCTGTGTGTGTGACCGTGGACACGTGGACACGGGACTGGGTCCGTACCCGTGTCCGTGACCGTGGACACGGGTTCGCGGCTGAGCCCAAGGTGGACACGTGGCCGTGTCCATGTCCGAAGACCTAGGACCAAGTGTGAATTCTTGACATGGACGTGAGCACACGTGTTTGGGCCTGGGTGCGCTCTGGGCACGTCAGGCACGCACTGGCGCATTTCGAATGGGCTCTGGCGCGTTTCGGACGCGCACTGGCGTGGTCCGGGTGCTTCAACTTGCGCGCGCGGGTGTGCTGCATGGCCAAAGGGGCGTGGGTGGTGGTGTGACACTTGCCGGGACCAGTGGTGAGACGGAACGGCGGCGCGATGCGAGTGCTCATCGGGCTCGCACCGGGGGCGCTCCATTTGGCGCGTGCGGCGCGGTCTGGGGCTCAGCCCTTGCTCGAGCCCCGGTTGGACTAGCCGAGGTCGCGTGTGTGCGTGCCTAATGTACAATGCTAGTGAGGGGGAGGGATTCACCGTGGCCGACGGTGAGCCGGGGCAGCGGCGGTGGCGGCGCCTTGGGCGTGCGGGTGAGTGTTGCTGGTGAGAGGGGGCAAGGGCCTCAAGAGGAGGCTCCTTCTTCGGCCGATGAGCTGCGCAAGGGCTCCCGGAGCTCTGTGACGCGCTCAATTTGGGCTGAGGCGGCGCCACGGCGGCCGGCGCCGTGAGCCGCATGGCGGCGGACGACAGCTCTCGTGGAGAGAGCAAGACAGGGCGCACGCCGCGGCATGGCGAGTTCGGAGAGCTTTCCCTCGGTGTGGAGGTGCTGTAGGAGCGTCGGATGGCCAATGGTCGCCGGATTCGAGAGGAATCGTCGGCGGCGTGCTGTGGCCGATGATGGGGAAGAACAAAAACCGAAATTGGGCGCAACGCGAGGATGAGAGGGCTAGACCTGGGCAGAGCAGGGGCGCGGGGAAGAGGCGCATGCGCAGCAGCCCTGCCCTTTTATGGTCCGGGCGGAAAAGGGAAGCTTTCCCCGGCGCGCTCCGCTGGCAGCGTAAATGCGCAATCGAGGTGAATCCCGGTCAGGGCCGCACGGAGACAGCTGGCTTGCCCCGTGGCAACCGGTGACGGCTCTTGAGTGAACGTGGATGTGCTCGGGCGGCGCCAGCCAACAATTCCGACCAGCGGCGAGCGGCATCAATGCGTCGGCATTGAAATCCGATGCGACGGGGCGAGCGCGCGTGGATTCGGTTTGACGGCGTCCCCTTCGGGTAGCGGCGGCGGCGAGGGTGCGGCTTCGCTGCCGGACAGGGTCTCGTGCAGGCGGCGCGTCAGGTCGACGGTGTTCGGCAGAGCGCGTCAGGCGACGCGTCCAGCTGGCCAAAATAGGTGCGAAACTATGGGCGCGACTATTTCCTGCGAGCGGTACGATGGCGGGTGACGGTTGACGGCAACGGCGTTCTGACAGCGGCCGTCGGGCGCGGCGTGGCGGGCCGGCGGTATACAGGTGGCGCTCAAGTGCTGCCGGTGGGGCGCCAGAGGAGGAAGAAAAACAGGGGAGGGGCGAGCGCGTGTGGAGGGGGGCCGGAAAACTGGCAGGCCGTCCGGCCCAGTGAGGTCTTTTTTCTATTTTCTAAAGATTTAAGAATTTCCAAACTCCAATTTACAAGCAATTAAATTCCAAAAGATCAAAGCTAGAAAACAAGAAAAATCAAACACTTACAAATTCAATTTTAAATTTTTGAAATTTCCCTTTTTTCTATGTTGCTCTAGTTTAGTTTTATTTTTTAAAATTTTTAAAAGAGTTTAGAAGAGCTAGGTTCACCTAAAAAGAACAGAATTTCTTTTTAATCCCTTTTTCTTAGTTTGAAATTATTGGGATGTGACAGGCGGTGGCCTGAGCTGGCTGGGTCGAGCGGCGGCCTGAGCATCTGCGCGCGCGTGTGGATCGATCTGGGTGCGTGCTTGTGTTCTGTAGTACATTTGGATAAGAGGCAAGATGGTAATTTCCAATTGTCAATTCATTTTTTAAAAAAATAAAAAACATATTAACCCTAACGGATACCAAAACAGTTCAATAGTAAATTTTTAAAATCGTCATCTTTCAGTGTCATCTATCTAATTTTCTCTTTATTTTGAGTAGTGCTAACATGAAAATTGAGGCCTCGATGACACAGATTGATGGAGGGGGACGGCACTGAACTGAAACTCATTTGAGTGTTGCGTTTCACAGGGGCATAGTATATGTTTTGTTGGCACAAAAAGAATGTAGTATTAATAAAAAAAAAATGGTTCACCATTTCCCCCCTTGGCGTACCACCTTTAACTTGATGCCTTTTCGTAGCTCTATCTGATCTAAAAGCTGAACGCTAAATTTAAGACATAGTAGGTGTAAATGGGTTCAAAATGATGCAGTAACGTGCCAAAGAAAGGGATGATCACTAACAATCATAAAAAAAATATATATCACTTTAAAATAAAAACTTATAGAAAAAAACATAAGTCAAAGATAGATCTTGAAGACTCATTCAAAATGCCTAGAAATAAGGTACCGGAGAGTACTTGTATTACTGCAAGTGACGTGATTAATACAAACATCAAATCATTCGACGACGTGGAATGAAGCGATACATCAAATAATAGGTAACATCATTAAATAATACACCATATAAAACCTAGTACATTAGATTAATAGCATGACCAAGCCACAATGACTTCAATTTTACAGAAGCCAACATCAATCTCCCCACGGCTGCGACTCATTTCAAAAGCGGTGAAACTCTTCTCAACCTTCTTGAGGTCAACTTTTTCATGAACACCTTTCCATACCTCAACAGAAACTATCAGCTCCCCATGGAGATCAACAGAAACCACAGAGCGCGAAAGCATGATATCATTACCATCAAGATGCACTTTCTTATCTCCAGAACTAAGTAAAACAACTTGTTCATCATTTATACTAGCGGTTCTGGCAACAAACTTGCCATGAAAACCATCTAGGCATGTCCCATCAGTGACTCGCATATTAATCGTTGCCTCCACAGAACGACTAATATACCCGAGAGTAAACTCCATTTTGCTAAGCTTGCTAATGTAATCTGTTTTAATCAGGTATGTCCTTCCGTTGCAGCATACAAATGGAGCAGCTAGAAAGCTTAACATCTTATCCTCAGACTCAGCATTGCCCTTCACTTTCAGATCAGCCTCAAATATCGGGGGGTCAATAACCCTAACAGCACGGACAGGACCTGTCAATACTAAAGATGAATCCTGCATGCAACACCATTGAATACTTATATTAGGTATAAACTTAATCAAAGATGAAACAAGCACTGAAAATTACATCAGAACCAATTGTTTACAAAAAAGTAACAAGACAAGGTGCACATGGTTTTTTTTGGCAATGTGCTATACTGCCCCTTCACAATGCCTAGGTGGCACCTGGGCGTTGTGGTGTAGCTTAAATTGAGTAGCATCATATCACCCTCACAAGTCACAAAATCTAGATGACACTACAAAAACAGGGAAAGCACATATGATAAATGATGCAAGATAACAACTGACGGGAGAAAAAACTAGCATGATGCATTCATTAGTGATTAACCAAAAGAGTAGGTTATTTGTTCTATCCATGTCATCAAAACAACGTAAAGCATGTTGCATTTAGAATATTCAGTCTTCATTGCCTGCAAAAAAGCCAGAGAAATTTCTCATCTATGTTCAGAAGAAAATGGCAGAAAATTGTCAAGTATGATAGAATGTACAACAAGGAAACAGATTTAAGGGTATGTCAATGCACTATTGAGACACATGTAGACTGTCCAAAGGGTATGGCTGGAGTTAATGAGGTACAATATCAAGAAATACATCTCTCCGTATCTTATAACAGATTATTCGTCTGCTACCAACTTCACTCAAATACCAAATTGAGTCTTGGTGCCATACTAATTGTGCTAAAATCTTTTTATTTCCTTGTGTAAATCCATCCACATGGCTGATTTTTTGCCATATTTCTACACTACAAACTACCTCTTTTGCTCCCATAGTTTTTTATAAATAAATTTAATAAAATATGTAATAGTTGAGTGAATAATGTTAACTCTAATTGGATCAATAAATTTGTGTGATATGATCGCCTGAAGACATTAATGACATTTTATTCATCCGCAATTGAAGCTCATTTCCATTTCAATTATTTCACTTAATAAACATGAATTCACATTAAATTTAAAAGACTCATAATACATAAATATATGAACACATGGAAAAAGACAAGACACATTAGCCAGATAATGGTTTGAAGGAATATGAATAAGGCATAAACTGTTAATCAGATAGAAAGTTATATAGTACACACTTTTTATCAAATAGGTTGATTGCATATTTTATTTACTACCTACAAGGGAGACATAGTAATTTTTACAAAGCGATAACATAGAATCAAAAAAATATCTAAAAACTCATTGAAGATGAGAATGGACATAACTCCCAATGGATTAAATTGTGAAAGTATTAAGCATTACAGAAAGAAACAGATAAAATAGTGAATAATAAAAAATACTATGAACCTGTTGGGTGAGAGTTTGGCAGTTATCCCTTTCGCGATAGAAGATGGTATTACGGTTGCGATCTAGCGAATCACGTATGGCAACACAACCATACACATCGATCGGCCACTGTAAACCTCCTCTTATTGCTATCACTTTGACTGCAAAGATCTGCAAAGTACTTTCCACATAACCATCCTCGCTATCTGTAAAACGCATTGAGGGTATCTTTGCTGCAAGCAGATGCAGAATTGAACCATGTTAAAACAATCTAAGCGCAACAGCATTAGAAGAAGTATTAAGGTATATATGTGTAGCAGTTTAGTCCTTGTTCATAAAACCATTTGTGATCCTATAAATTGTATCTCTATTAAATCCAAGAAACATCAGAGTATGGCAGAGTAGACAGAGCACCAGCGACAGTGCAGGCTGATTGAAGGATAAAGCACAATTGATAGACTAATTGGTTAGCTAAAGTATTAAGTGTAGGCCAAGATAAACCGAATTAACATGTGTCGCAAGGTAACCAAAGAAGTAACAACTAACTCACTTTCAGCCTCGAAGGGACCGTAGGAGGCGGAGTCCCAGGACTCGCGGAACAGCCGAGCTTGGAAGGCGTTAGAGTCCTTAAGAAGCTCGCTGTCTTCGTCGCCTGAATCCACACACTCCCACCAGCTGTCATCCCAGTTTGGATCGTACTCCTCCTCCTCTGCGACGGGCTCTATCTTCCTCTTCTTAGCGGCTTCCGCTCCCCCTTCCACTTGGTCCTCTGCTTCCTGGGATCTCTTCGGCGGCACCACCATCCTCGGAAGAGCTGGTTGTGGCTGCAGCGCACAGCAGCCAATTTCCTGTGCGCCGCCGCTGCAATGGCTGCAGCCAGCTGAAGCGATCGGGGCCCTCGACTCCCCCTCGAGTTCCCCATCCCCCTCCACCTCCATTTCCTCCCCTTTTTGGTCTCTCTTCGGCAGCGCCGCCATCCTCATCTCCATCTCCACCTCCATGTCCAACGAGCACCAAGGACCGCTAGCGCGGAATGCCTCGCCGACGTCAGGAAACCTAGATCTGGTCCTCGGCTCCTCGCCTTCGGCCTCTGTATGTGAGCAATGGGGAAAACTTTTTTTTCCTCTAGAGATCGAGACAAAGCTGGGGAACATAATAAACTGGCCGAATCTCCCGAGTCCAGGCCCAATATGAGTCGGCCTTTGACCTAACCGGCCCATGAGATACCCAAACGGCTTGTAATTTATGGGTTAGCCTGAATTATAGATGGCCGAATAGGCGGCTCAGCACAGCTCAGCCCGAGCGCAAAAAGCTCGACCCCCATTAATTTCGGGTCGACACGGCCCACATCACTATGGGGCTATGCCGTGCCAGCTTACGGACTCCACCTCCGGTCCACAGCATGACACGGTAAGGTTTAACTGTGTCGAGCCGGCCCATGACCCGTTCGGAGCGGTGGCATGTTTGGCACGGCGGTCCATTAAACGACACTGTAGCCCGTTAAGCGGCGTGACTTGGCAGGAGTGGTATCTCGGGCGGAAGCGGCGAGGGTGGCGGTGACAGTGGCGGCACGGGCTGAGATGTGAATAGATGAAGGTATATATGTTATTTGAAGTTGTCAATTCATTTAAAAAAATACAAAATTGTCTAAATCTTCATGGAACCGGACAGAATAGCAGATTTTTAAAGAAATTGATTTTTCAGTGATACATATATGTGCCATTTTAGTTTGATGGTAAATTTTTAAAAACGCATTCTTTCAGTGTCATCAATCTAATTTTTCCTTCTTCAAATACCATCTGGATAATTGATTTCTCATTCACATAGCAAAACATTTTCTTGAAGCTACTGCAGAACTGAATAGTAGTTAGAGGACGAAAGAGTATTACTCCCTCCATCTCTTTTATAAGTCGTTGAGCACGAAAATTAAAAAAATAAAAAAGATGGAATGTTCTGAAAATGAGAAGGTGAGAGATAGAATAGAGATGTATTGAAAAAAATTTATCTTTGACTTATAATTTGAAAAAAATTTGAGTAGTCCAAAGTAAATTATAATTTGGGACAGAGGAAGTACTCAGAATGCAAACTTAAGCCAACTGTATGGCAGCATGTTGGATGCTTATAGGCAAATGTAGACACCACTGATTTATCGGCAACAGTCCCTTTGAGTATGTCCAAAACTGACAAAAGTATAACACTAGTATTAGCATATAGTGCTTCCTTAATAGAGTGTAGTTATCGTGACGACACCTATTAAACCAAATATATGGCTTAATGAGCTTAAATACTCAACAATTCAGCTAGCTTCAAGTATGAGTAACACTGATACACCGGTTAAGAGTTTTTGACATAGACAAATAGATGATCTGCTGCCAATCGAGGTCAAAAAGCAGCGCTTGACTAACTTGCTGCAATCTACCATGGTAGGGAGTTTATGCTATTGCTATGCCACTCCTTAAGAGGATCCCCATTTCTGTTTTATGAGGTTATTTTATTCTGCCTTCATTCCTCTCGCGAAATATATCATATTACCGCAGTTTAGAAGTGTTAATTTGACATATCTGATGTTATTGCTGCGCATATTTATCAATTTATGTACCCATAATGCACATGTCGCGCATGATATGCTAGCCACAAGAAAGCATAAAATTATCTAAATTGTATCAGATTGTAACTGGTTATTGTGTTATACTGAATTTTTTCGATTCTCCTTTTTACAGGGTGCTGGAAAAATACCACACCACATTTGATGAGACATGCCATTCAACAGGATAGCCATGTTCGCACTCCTAGCAAACATGGGTTAACGGCCTGCCAAATTAAATATTTAAAAATAGATGAAATTTAACTAAAGTTAAATATTATGTCATCTAATGACATTTGTTTCACTATATTCTTATGTGTCAAGGGATTAATTATTTTTTTCTTATAAGTGACATGGGATTGATCATGGTTTAATATTGCTATAGAATTCTGTTGTGCATGTAGAGAAAATTTATGTGGAAAATATATAACCCCTTTCTCATTAAAAAAACATAATCTTCTTAGTAAGAATGAGAATCATACAAGAAGCACTTTTAACCTATAATAAAAAAATATAGTACTATTAGGGTAATAAAATGCGGCAAACACCGCGCCATCTTTCTAGACAATCCAAAATTAAATGTGACGTATCTTTTCGTGAAACTGGGCCGTGCCAAGTGCCCCAAGATGCTACGTGCGGTTGCATCAGTGTCTTTCAACCATGCTGGGCCAAAATTAGAAAATAAAACTTGCGGGCTTGGAGTAGAGATAGCAACGGGCCGAGACTCGAAACCCGACGGGTTTTTACCATTAAGGTATGAGTATGAGAGATTTTTTATACCCGTGATCTTAACGGGTATCGGGTATGGGTACAAAAAGGTTCTATCCGATATCCGATATATACCTGATATATAAAAAAATACGTATTTTTGTTAGATATAAGTATATAAAATATTATATCCCGTAGATTATTTTTATACTTTTTACCTAATGTGTCACATTTAATTTAAATTTGTATTAGTTTAACTTATTATGTGTCAATAAACTGAATACTTATATTAAATATATACAATAAATATATATAAAACAACTAATTATAATTGTAGTCGTATTTTTAATAGGTGCCTGAGACCCGTGAAATTTCCCGTGGGTATGGATACGAGAAAAAACCTTCACCCGATAGTTAAATGGGTATAGGTATGAAAAGGTAAAACCCGACGAGTATGTACACGTTGCCATCTTTAGCTTGGAGCAGTGAATTAAGCACATGGTTCACATTACTGTTGTAAAATTGAACGTGACGGGTAAGGAGTACCAAATTGGATTTTTTTATAAAAAAAAATAGGTATTAGTTATATTTTAGCATGTATAGTTATTCAAAATTACAATCCAAAATTAATGAAAAATAATAGCATTGTTAGTTCCGTATTTAAGCAGAAAATACTTCTTCCTCCGTTCCTAAACTGTTGTCGTTGTTGCCTTCTAACATCATATTTGATCATTCATTTTATTATAAAAATTACCTAGTTCAAACATGTAAAATTATAAGCTATGTTTGAAATATCTTTGATGATAAAGCATATTATAACAAAGTATATAAAATTTATCATATTTTTTAATAAGATGAATGATTAAAATTGATATTAAAAGTCAACAGCAACATCAAATTAGGAACAGAAGGAGTATGATAATTACAAAATTAAGGACAAAATTTCGAATGTAATCTCATTTCAGAGTCCATTGGCACTATACTGTTCATGGTCTTATAGAATTTTGAATTGGTCTTATACTTCGAATAAGATTTAAAAGCCTTTTGATCTACTAGTACTCCGTAGAGTAAACATGTTACCTTA
>BCLH01000690.1:29550-73563 GCA_001602315.1 Zoysia pacifica
GACAAATGATCAAAGTTAATGTTAAAAGTTAATTGTGTCAATATTTAAAAACTGGAGGGAGTTGTATTCCAACTCATTTTATTTTCTTTTTATTTTTAACACACGAAACTTCCTAAACTACTCCAATTTGGTTTAGGCTTAATAAATCGATTCAAGAGATTATGTTCCATTCATTTTTTTCGTGCAGCCATGTTCTGCTTTCCAAAGGACTCACGATAAAAGTTGATGTAAGAAGTCAATTGTGTCGATATTTTAAAATAAAAAAAGTAGTTGAGAACAAATTTCAACTACCAAATCTCTACTCTTTAAAAATAGTAGTTTTTAAAATGT
The DNA here is from genome assembly GCA_001602315.1 of Zoysia pacifica. Lineage (NCBI taxonomy): Eukaryota > Viridiplantae > Streptophyta > Magnoliopsida > Poales > Poaceae > Zoysia > Zoysia pacifica. The sequence goes on from BCLH01000690.1 coordinate 29,881, forward strand.
CTTCAACAGAGATGAGTTATACTTATGTGCACACGAAAAATACATTTAGAGTTTTTTTTTTACAAATCTAACGGATAAAATTCTACATACACCCTTTACAAATCTAATGAATGAGCTCTTTTAAATTATCTAGATAATAGACCCATACGCATCATTGTTAGTTAACAAAATACAACTACCCGAAACAAATATACAAAATTCAAAGAAAGTGGTTAAAAAATAAAATAAATTTATTTTAATATTAATATATTATTTTTTCAGTTAATATTTTTCTTTAAACGATAGCATTAACACGGTGTCGAGACCAGTGTAAAGTAAGACCAAATTGCAAACTCTTGTTAGTAGGACTCCCTCTTGAAACGAACTGAAAGAACTGCACTTAATGTCATTAACTGCAGTTAATGATACCACCCTGTTACGCACAGAGAGAGCGCTCATGAAAATCAGGACGAACAAAACAGAAACTATCGTAAAAGCGTTTCATCACAGCTCTAACGGTGCTAATTAATGTTCTTGCCGTCCCTTTATTGAGAAGGGCCGAACGTGTAACTTGTCACGTGTCTAAGGCTCGCGTGCTCTCTCTTAAACGCACAAGACAACGCCTGCCCCCTTCATACACACAAGGCTCGCGTGCTGTCTCTCATACCAGTTACCTTGGTCTAGTTAGGTGAGATTCCCAGAGTCTTTCTCATTTTCCCGCCAAGTATTGTGCCTTCTCTACTGTATCATTAACAATGTCGTTAGACTATCTGAATTTCCAATTTTATGCAACCACAACACCATCACAACTTGGTTAAAATCAAGAGCATCTAAGAGATCATTCAATTTTACTTGGTTAAAAGAGAGGAAATAAAACAAATATTACCTGTACAAGACCATGGAGGGTCAACTTTGCCTCATCATCAACATAGTTTTCCAGCAGTTGTAAGGGAACAAATGGTAGATGAAAGAAATTAGCACTCCATCATCAACCTTGATGCACAAAATATTCATCAGGAGGGCACTGAAAGCGGATTGGTTAAGTTACCCAAAACAGAGCACCTTGTTAGTGTTTCACATCAAACTGTATTTCAAAATGGCACAAGGATGTGAAAGAATTTTGTGGTCGTTGTACTAATCTGGTCACAGGGACTAGCATTTACGAAATCAATGATCCAGACGTCACCTGATAACTCGAAAATTGTATATGGTTTAAAACTACATGAGGATGAATAAAACATCCCAATTTGATCAAACAACATTGATAATCTTTTGATAATTTAGGAGCTTCTTGATCATTAAAAAAATAGCACCCCAGATGTCTGCTGTTATAGAGTAGCCAAAGGAAATACTTACGTTGCAGACCAACGAACATGACCACGCTTGCCTTCCCCTTCTTCGGAGTTCGAAGTAAGGCTGCCCTGGATTCAACATGTTACAGAGCCGTGAAGACGGCATGCAACAACAACAGCAGAACAATAGGCGAAATCAATGAGATGCACGATTACGCCAAACAGAAAATAGACCCAGACCCATCCGCATGACCAACGTGTGCACGAGCGTGCGAGTGACGCTCCCGCTGGGGTGGTCCTCTGCCGCGAGGCGATCCCCTTCCGTTCTCCCCTAAGCCGATGGCCCGGTGATGCTCAAGCCCTTCACGCACGCACCGAGATCCAGGGGCCAAATACAGGGGCAGTGGGTGAGACTACATGTAGCCTAGCACCCCGACCGGCCTGATATCTTTACGAACCAAGAAACAACGATGAATGAAAATACTCCGGTCCAGCAAACTCCTGCTTATGTTCACTTTCTCAAGCAAGTGCAAAAGCTGGCCCGGCAATATATAAAACCTAGTGAAGTCGCTGTCCATTCTCCGAGGTGGGACTAATGCTGTGGGAACGCCAGCTGCACGCGTGAGCCGAATTCCTGCAACGGCCCAAGCGAGATTAACAGCCCGCAAAAAATTTTTTGCGGGCGAGGCCCACCTGTCAACACGTTCTTTGATGTGTTCATCTGCTGCAGTTCATTTTTTATTTTGATTCAGATTTAAAATCGTTCTCATATGTTGTCCAAATTAGAAAATTCTTTTTTCTATTTTTTTTAAAAAAATCGTATTTTATCACAAAACATGTTTTCATTACGGTTATATATTTCAAATTTATGCTAATCGGTGGATTCAAGAATAATCACTATTTAACATTTTCTTCACATTTTTGTAAATCTTCAAATAATTTTATTTTTGAATGAATTTTTGTGTGCATGTACAACATACAATTCTACACATAGAAATTTGGTATAATTTTTTTTTTGAAACACTTATACTTGTGTAAGATTAAAATGTTCTACGATCATCTAAAAATATAATAACATCTTTATGGTTTTATAGAATCTGAACACAAATTCATGCATCTATTTTAAAAAAAAATCTCCAAAAATTATAGAGACTGGTCTGGCCTTGAAACACATCTACAAAAAATCAGTTCAAAATTCATTATATTTTCCGAGATAAAAAATTTTAAAAAACACATTTTCATTTTTTCCACACAAAATATAATGATTTTAAACCTCAACATTGGTGGACATATGTAATATAAGCTTGCAAAACTAGTGTAAGTTTGTTTGGATTTTTATAATTTTTTTTATCCATGTAACACTATTAAAAGAATCAATTTAAACCACTTAAATACGTCTTCAACTACTGAAAACGTAGTCGTTGTGGAAGCCAGTGCGGATTTGCTCTCTGAAAACGTATTCTTGTAGCTGGCACAAAATTCAGCCGTGCTTGGGCCTGGCACGGCCCGAAGTCGGCCCACCATTCTCTGGGCCGTGCTTGGGCCACATTTCGACCATGTCGGGCCGGCTACATATAATAATCCTTTTTGTCCTGATGTCACAGGGTAGGCGAACAGCTACAGTGCAGATGTATGGGGTCATACTGGATTTTGAGCTTGGAACATGCAACACATCCCCACGCACATCTGCAGCAGCTCGTACTGTTCCGGCCTTCTGGGTGGATCGGAAAAGGAAAAAGCAGACTAAGCAGGCAGCTGTGTTCTGTTGTTGAAGAGCGCAAAAGCAAAAATGGAAAAGGAGCAGTTTTTTGCGCCTTCTTTGAGTTCTTAAACCACAAAACTAGTAAACTTTGTCTTTTTTCAGAACTCAGAAATTAAGTAGAAGTAAGTACTTAGATTGTGACACAATTGATGTTTTCTTTGACCATTCGTCTTATTCAAAAAATTTTGTTCCAATATGTAATTTTTTGTTATTATTTGGTTTATTATTAATGGAATTTAAATCACGAATAATAATTTTACATATTAAAACAAATTTTTTAAATAATACGAATGGTCAAAGTTGATGATAAAAATCAACGGTCAATAATTTAAAATCGGAGTAAGTAATTATATACCGCTACCTCTAATTAAGATTTATCACCATAATATGGTTTATGGTTATTCAGTACTATTGCACCTTCGTCCAAAAATAATTGACATTTTTTACTTTTAAAATTAACATTTGACCATTCGTATTATTTAAAAAATATAAAAATATAAAATAAATAAAATAATCTTAAAATATTTCTAATAATGAATCATTTAACAGTAAAATAAATAATATTTTCACAAATTTTTTTAATAAGACGAGTGGTCAAAAATAGATGTATGAAAATTTAAAAAATACTTATTTTGAGACAAAGAGAGTATTTGCTTGAGAAGATGATCATCAACCTTCTGGTGACGAGGCATAATAATTTTTTTCTTTTCGAAAGGCCCAACGGAACATAAGGATTAATTTTACATGAACTTGAATTTACTATGCGTAAGAAAAGAACTCATTTGAAATTTTTGCTCCACAAGGAATCAATAAGAATTCCATGTATCTTGTATTGCCCCATTGTCCTTTAACCCTCGGTTCTTTTGCAAAGGACACTGATATATAGCAGGGGTTACATATACAGAAAACGAGGGTAGATGAGAACATTTCTATTTTATGTCATTCATATGGTGGGACTCAAGAAAACTTGCGGTAATCATGGATATATCTGTAACAAACCGTTTCATCAAAACAGCCACGCAAATTAGACGACTTCAAAAGGTTGAAGAGATTGTGGATTTCGTGTTATTTTAAATTGGAATCTTAATGTCAGGGTAGCACCGGCCGTTTGAACCGCGGAAACAGCTCCAGAATCGTTTGACGAAAACAGTGAAAACCGTTTGGTTTTTTGTTCAAATTTCAAATTTTAAATATGGGGACGGTTTCGTTGGTTTGAAAACGGTAAACCAAGTGGTTTTTGCGGTTAACCGAACGGTTTTGCTGAAAACTGCTGAGTGTGAAAACTAAATAGTTTTTGTTGAAAACCAAACGGTTTTTACGGTAAACCGGTAGATTTTCTTGAAAACCGATAAATTAGTAAAAAATAAGAAAAGAGATGAAAAAGTGCTAAAAAATTGGGCATGACCTATTCTAATTTTTTTTAATATCAATATTCACAACGTACTTCGTCCACAAATAGTAAGACACATATTCATTCATATCAAATCCAAAGTTCTAAACACAAAAAATATATACATAGATATAGTTCATCCACAACAAATTCAAAGTTCATACATAGTTTTTAAATCACACTTTACTTTGAGATTTTATTTCAATCAAAATATGCATTGTCGCACTCTTCACTTGAGAGAAGTTGAATTTCTCTAGTAGCTAACAACTTTGCTTTGAATTCATTCCACGATTGTCCTATTCAAGTGGTAGTTGTCTCCTATTGTGAGTACAACATATTATAAAATTTTAAATTTTATCATTGGTAGACCTATGTGGTGGGAGGTTCTGTGTTACGATCACCGTACGGATAATTGTAGTACTTATTACTTTGGTTGTATGATGTATCACTGTCTGTCGCGAAATAGTAGGTGCCGTAGTAATGCTGTCTCCCTCTCTCTCCTCTCATCAATGTCCTTGGTGACTGTGAAGCACCATAGTTTTCATCTTGTGTAATATGGGTATAGTCAGTCTCACCTGCAAAAGAAGTAAAATGTAAGATACATGAGTCAAAATTGATCGTATGATGTGGAGAAATGGTTACTTGTGAAATGATGAGTTGTGATCGATGGCTGTGAGTCAGGAATCATACTGGCTAGTGGGTCTCCAAATGTAGTTTGAGAGCTGCTATCATTTGATTTCTGGTAAGGTGTCTTTTTTATAATTTGAACCATTGTCTGTAATAAACTGCACAATATTATCTGCACATACATCAATGCATACCTTATTTATTTTCTGCACAAGAACGTTTCATTGTTTAAAATAACATTGATACAAATAAAATAAATAGTATCATACAATAAACATATATCTCGTACCTTGAATATAAAGTCCGCAAATTGGCTTTGTCCAGTAACATCACATGAGTTGCGAAAAAAATATGACACCATTACAGTAGATCATGAAGTTTATCAAGTTCATCCCTGTAGGGCCAGTCCAAGAGTCACATATAATCGTGACACCGTAAATCGGTCACTCCATTTTGAATTTATCAAATTTTTTCTTGATATCTTGCTCGTTAACATCAAGATATATGTCATCTATTTCTCTCCCAGTTGGACTAGCCACGCCTTTACCTGCAAACATCATGACACATAACATAAATATAGTAAAATATAAGGAAACATGTAATAAAATAAAACGAAGGTCTCATACCCTATTCCTGTGTCTCTTTGATAGCATTAATAAAGTATAGACTATCGACTTTTTTACTAGAGATGGCTTCTGTATGAAAAAACTTCAACCATGCACGTCCAATGGCCGACTTTCCTAGCTTGCTCTTCGCACTCTATGTACCTGTATCGATCCTAGTTTGAATCCGTTCCTATTGGACCTCTGTGACCTGAATCTCCTCATCATGCTAAACAATCCAGACCCACCATCTCTCTGTGACGAACCAGAAACACCTTGCGATGAACTAGCACCAACACCAACACTCTTGAACTGACCACCATACGAACACTGACGCACTCGAAATTTCTCCTTCTCTCTAGATAACCTCATGGCAGCTTACATAGAGATTAGCTCCTTCTCCTCATCATCCTCATCATTGACATTTCTCTCACCTGCAACCTGATACTGTCTGAGGGTCTGTTTAGCTCAGTCCTTCCTCTGCTTGACGGTTCTATCAAGCTCCCGGCGAAAATAATCCCGCGCGTCGGTAGGAATATGAGGACACCCAACTACGTTGCTTTCATGATATGCCAAATATTGCTTGAATCTTATGGCACCACCTCTTCTCTTTACGGACTTGCAATATTTGTAACGGAACCTGAGATACACGTTATCCCCGTACTCCTAAACCGAATTGAGCTGATCTGCCATCTTAGAACCAACAATACCTGAAAAATAACCAACTATATTTTAAAGTTACTAATAAATCGATCAATATTTGTAAAAAAGAAAAGAAAAATAACTATCTCACCTTCTTTGCCACGAAAACCCACCAGATCCGACGGCTTTCCGCGCTAATCGCTCGGCTTACCGCTCAAATCGAACGGTTTGCCACTGGCGTCGGCTTACCGTCAACGGCCGCGGTTAGCCGCCCTTTTTGCGCGGCTTACCGCTGAAGCCGAACGACTTGAGGAGCTGCCAACACATGCGCGGCTAGCTGCGGTTACCGCTCGGCTAGCCGCTGCTCCCTCTCGGTTCCCGGTTTCGACGCGGCGGACGGCATGGTGGGGCGGTGGATACGCGGGTGCAACGCTCGGACGGGGAAAGGGGAACGGCAGAAGAGGCTGTGCACATATGACTCCGGATAAAGTTTGCTTATATATTCTCCAGCCAATTTTTCTCGAATTTTTTCGGCCCCAAAATCAAAATATTTTTAAAAACTGATTCATGAAGTTGCATTTTTCATCTATTTTTTACATATTTTTTATTTTAAAATCTACCAAATTTAAAAAATTTAAAAAAATTTGAATTCGAACCGGTTTACCGCGGTTTTGCAAACCCTGAGCCAGGGCGGAGCTATAGCTTGCCACCGAGGTCAGTTGACACCTATGATTTCCACACAAATCAATGTATCTAGCTTACAAATTCGCCAATGACTGTCAATGTATTTAGCTTACAAATTCGCCCTTATAAATTCGCCGATGACCGTCAATGTATTTAGCTTACAAAATCGCCCTTACAAAATCGCCGATAACCGTCATTGTAGTTAGGTTGCAAATTCGTCCCTGACCGTCAATTTAGTTAGCTTACAAATTCGCACCTCCTGTACAAGGGAAAAAGTCTTGAACGAACTGCGTCTTTCACATTCGCAAACACTTCGTTCCTCCATCTTTTTTTTGGTTCCAGTCCGGACGGCAACGACGAGCGGGGGACTGCGCCGGCCTCTTCCTCCACTCCGTGGTATCCCCGGTGAGTTCTTGCAACCAGTAGTGAGCAAGTACACGACAAGAGATGAGAGCGAGAGTGCCATGCATCCGGGGAGGTATTTTGTGCGAGGGCACAGGGCTTGATGCATTTGAAAAAGGTCGCTCTTTCGCAATGTTGCTGAGGCCCTTCGCCGCTCGGCCGGGCCTATTGGGCGGGGGGTCCTAGGGGTGCAAGTCGTGCGGCGGCGCTGATGCATGGAGAGCATACCAGGTGAACGGGGTTGGCGACCCACCGACCAGGCAGCCAGTGGCCATGTCCGGGAGTATGGGGTGCAACACCACTGTCCACCTCGATGGGCGCTGCGCTAGAGCGTGCAGGGTGAACGGGGTTGGCGTGGATCGCGACTGCGCGGCGATGGAACGAGCGGCGACGTCCGGGAGTATGATCTGCCACGCCATAGCGTACCGGGTGAACGGGGTCGGCGTGGATCGCGACCGCGGCGATGGAACCAGCGGCCATGTCGGGGAGTCAGTGCTGGGAGGAGGTAGCTGCCACCACGCCACCGTCCACGGTGTTCGGAACGGCGGAGAAGAGCAGCCGAGAGCAGGAGGGGCATGGCGCACTGCAGGACATAATAAACGCTAGTTGTGCGCGCCGTGGCTTCTTGTTGTCAATCTCGTGCACTTAGCATCATTCTGTAATTAGGAAGTTGCAATAGCATGTTTCAATTACTAAACTTAGCTGCATGTGAGATGAGCGGTGTAGAACAGACCAGAACCACGCTGCGTTCATGGTGCGGCTATGAGTGGTCACCGCCGTGCATGTAGGAAACGTCCTCGCGCTAAAGGCGGGCACGACGCAGCGTGAGGCGTGCACGGGGAGGGGGATAGTCGGTCTTAGATCGTGTAATCACCGTGAATAAATAGAGAAAAAGAAAGCCAGAAAAGCTGCAACGTTTGGCAGCGCCATTTGCGTTTTGTTCAGTTACAGAGCGAGCGGGAGCGAGAGCGGGCGTCCGCGCGCGAGCGCGGACGCCGAGCGTTGAAAGATCGCCGTCAGTAAGCTGTTCCAGCAGCCGGCGCCAACAACTGGTATCGGAGCCGTCATTGTATGTTCTACGGTGGCTCGGTGAGCCCACCGCGTGAACCACCTCGCAAGAAGTTCGTCGTTCCAAGGAGATCGCCGTCGACGCCGCCGCCGGACATGACCGGCACCAACTCGGGCGCGTCGGGGTCTGGTTCGGGACATGGAGTGCGAGAAGGCTCCCTGATGTGGCCGATGCTGACCCGCTCGAATTATGCCGAGTGGGCCGTCCTGATGAAGTGCAACTTCGAGATCCTGGAGGTTTGGGAGGCGATCGAGCCCGGAGGTGACACGGTGAAGAGGACCCAAGATCGCCAGGCGATGGGCGGTCTCCTCCGATCCGTGCCGCCGGAGATGTGGCAGATGTTGCGGGCAAAGAAGAATGTCAAGGAGGCGTGGGAGGCAGTGAAGAGCATGCGTGTCGGTGCCGAGCGCGTGAAGGAAGCCAATGCCCAGCGCCTACTCCAAGAATTCGAGAACATCTCGTTCAAGGAGGGAGAGACAGTGGATGATTTTGCCTTGCGCATCAATGGCCTGGCGGCGGATCTGCGCACGTCGGGTGAGGCCATAGAAGATTCACGTGTGGTGAAGAAAATGCTCCGGGTGCTCCCCAAAAGGTACCTGCAGATCGCGATCTCCATCGAGACTCTGCTTGATCTGAAAACTCTGACGATCGAGGAGCTTGTTGGGAGACTGAAGATGGCGGAAGATCGTCTTGGTCTGGACGCCGTCACTGACAAGGCTGGTAAACTCCTACTGACAGAGGATGACTGGGCATCGAGGAATCGTCATCGCCTCATGCCGGAATTCTCGCAATCTGGAGGGGAGAAGAAGTCATGGAAGCCAAAGTCAGGTGGTGGCGGCGGACGCGGTAACCAGGGCGAGAAGAAAGAGCCCGTCGTCAAGCTCACATCCATGGGCACTCCAAGGCGCAAGGGGCGATGCAGAAACTGTGGCATATATGGCCACTGGGCGGAGGACTGCAAGAGGCCCAAGAAGGAGAAGAAAGAGGAGGCACATCATGTGCAAGTGGAGAAGGATCCATCACTGTTGCTGGCCACAGTGAACGCCGTGCGCGTTCAGGAGGTGACACGGCGGGTCTCAGATCCGGTCGTGCATCTGCATGAGGACAAGGTCTTCCCTGCTGACCGCGATGAAGACAACGACGTCTGGGTCCTAGACACCGGGGCGAGCAATCATATGACCGGAAGGCGTGATGCCCTGGTGTCGCTCGACACGTCAGTCGGCGGGACGGTGCGGTTTGGCGATGGATCACTCGTACCGATCGAGGGCATGGGCTCTGTCATGCTCCAAACGAAGAAGCAAAGCCACAAGGTAGTAACTGAAGTCTATTACATTCCCAAGTTGAAAAGTAACATAGTCAGCCTAGGCCAACTAGAAGAAGGGGGATGCAAAGTTGTGCTAGAAAATGGTTTCTGTAGTGTGTATGACATTGAACGCACACTGTTGGCAAAAGCACCTCGGGTGGGAAATCGTTTGTATTTGCTTAAGGTACAACTTGCTGCTCCTGTTTGTTTGGCTGCAAAAGTGAATGAGAAGGCATGGCTATGGCATGGTCAATATGGCCATCTCAACTTCAGAGCACTCAGGGAGCTCGGTGTAAAGGGAATGGTGGAGGGCATGCCACTACTGGATCATGTGGAGGAGTTCTGTGATGGCTGTGCACTAGGGAAGCAGCATCGACAGTCATTTCCACAAGTGGCAAATTACAGGGCTGACAAACCATTGGATTTGTTTCATGCTGATCTTTGTGGCCAGGTCAAGCCTAAGACACCAGGGGGTAAGAGTTACTTCCTACTGTTAGTTGATGATTATTCAAGATATATGTGGATTGAACTGTTAACAACCAAAGATGAAGCATTCAGATGTTTCAAGCGTGTGAAGGCTCTGACAGAGACTGAGTTGGGTGGAAAACTTCGTGCTTTTCGCAGTGATCGTGGAGGTGAGTTCAACTCCATTGAGTTTAAAGAATACTGTGATGAGCAGGGTGTCAAGCATTTCACTACCACGCCCTATACTACACAACAAAATGGTGTGGTGGAGCATCGTAACAGGACAGTGGTAGAAATGGCAAGATGTCTGTTGAAGAGCAAGAAAATGCCTGGAGAATTTTGGGGGGAGGCAGTCACCACAGCAGTGTACCTGTTGAATAGAGCTCCCACAAAAATTCTCCAGGGCAGAACACCCTATGAAGCTTGGTACAAGAGGAAGCCTGCGGTGCATCATCTGAGAACATTTGGTTGCCTAGTTCATGTGAAAAAAGTAGGTCCAGGCATATCCAAGTTGACTGATAGATCAACACCAATGGTGTTTATTGGCTATGAGACAGGAACCAAGGGGTATCGAGTCTATGACCCGATAGCTAAGAAACTGCACATATCAAGGGATGTGATATTCGAGGAAGGTAAAGCTTGGGATTGGCAAGGTGAAGCTCAACCTGATCCAACAGCATCTGTCTTTGATGTGGAGTTTTACACTGTTGCCGGACAAGGAACAGTAACTGACAGTGCAGTCACTGAAACTGAAGGTGCTGAAGCAACAGGCTGGTCTGATTCAGAGCCAGCTACTCATGATCAATGGCAGTTTAACACTGATTCTAGTGCTGGATCAAATCAAAACACACCACCAGGCAGTCCAGTTGAGCAAGAGATGATTTTTGCCACACCACCCTCTAATGCAGAAAACTCTGAAAGTGGAGAAGGGAGATTCAGAACACTGCAGAGTCTGTATGATGAGACTGAAGAAGTTCATGATTTCCAGTATAGTGGCTTGTGTTATCTTGCTGCAGAGGAACCTAGAAGTGTGGAAGAGGCATTGGAAGAACAGTGTTGGAGGGATGCTATGATCACTGAAATGAACTCAATTCAAACCAACAAAACATGGGAGCTGTCAGTGCTACCACCTGGACACCGAGCCATTGGGCTTAAATGGGTCTTCAAAGTCAAAAGAGATCCTGATGGGAAGATCAACAAACACAAGGCTCGGTTAGTTGCAAAGGGGTATGCCCAGCGTGAGGGGGTGGACTTTGATGAGGTTTATGCCCCAGTGGCAAGAATTGAGACAGTAAGACTGCTGATTGCTCTAGCTGCACAGAGAGGATAGCAAGTGCATCATATGGATGTGAAATCAGCGTTTCTGAATGGTGATCTGAGTGAGGAGGTATATGTTCAGCAACCTCCTGGGTTTGTTGTCAAGAATGGCCGTGGCATGGTACTCAGACTGAAGAAAGCTTTGTATGGACTTCGTCAGGCTCCAAGAGCTTGGAATGCTCGGCTTGACAAAGAATTGCTGAAACTCGGTTTTGTCAGAAACCCACTTGAGCATGCTGTGTACAGAAGAAGTCAAGGCACAGAATTATTGCTAGTTGGGGTCTATGTAGATGATCTAATAATCACTGGGTCCAGCAAGAAAATCATTGATGCATTCAAGGAGGAGATGATGAGAAGTTTCAGTATGAGTGATTTGGGACTGCTAAGTTACTATCTGGGAATTCAGGTGAATCAAGCTGATGGGATGACCACATTATGTCAGAGCTCATATACTCTGAAAATATTGGAGCAGGCAGGAATGAAAGGCTGCAATGCATGCAGTGTTCCAATGGAGAACAGGTTGAAACTGAGCAAGAAGGATGAGTCACCATCAGTCGACAAAACCAAATACAGAAGTATAATTGGGAGCCTGAGATACCTAGTGAACACAAGGCCAGATATTGCCTTTGCTGTTGGGATTGTTAGCAGATTCATGGAAGTTCCAAGAGCAAGACACTGGGCAGCTGTCAAGCAGATTCTAAGGTACTTGGCAGGGACAGTGAACTATGGCTGTGTATACAAGTTGGACACAACTGAAACTAAGCTGCTGGGTTACAGTGACAGTGACTTAGCTGGTGATGTTGATGACCGGAAGAGCACAAGCGGTTCAGTGTTTCTGTTGGGGAACAGTCTAGTGACCTGGGTGTCACAGAAGCAGAGAGTGGTAGCACTCTCATCGTGCGAGGCAGAATACATTGCCAGTGCAAATGCAGCCTGTGAGGGCATTTGGCTCAGTCGATTATTGGGTGAACTGCTAGGAATACAAGCACCAAAGGTGAGGCTGTTGGTTGACAACAAATCAGCTATTGCTCTAAGCAAGAACCCAGTTCACCATGAAAGGAGTAAGCACATCGACACAAAGTATCATTTCGTCAGAGATTGTGTCGACAGAGGAGAAGTTGATATTGATCATGTGAGCACAGGAGAACAGCTTGCAGACATACTGACAAAGGCGCTTGGGCGTGTCAGGTTCGTCGAGCTCCGTCAGCAGCTGGGTGTGATAGAGGTGCAGCGAGATTAGGGGGTGAAATGTTGTCAATCTCGTGCACTTAGCATCATTCTGTAATTAGGAAGTTGCAATAGCATGTTTCAATTACTAAACTTAGCTGCATGTGAGATGAGCGGTGTAGAACAGACCAGAACCACGCTGCGTTCGTGGTGCGGCTATGAGTGGTCACCGCCGTGCATGTAGGAAACGTCCTCGCGCTAGAGGCGGGCACGACGCAGCGTGAGGCGTGCACGGGGAGGGGGATAGTCGGTCTTAGATCGTGTAATCACCGTGAATAAATAGAGAAAAAGAAAGCCAGAAAAGCTGCAACGTTTGGCAGCGCCATTTGCGTTTTTTTCAGTTACAGAGCGAGCGGGAGCGAGAGCGGGCGACGTCGTGCGCGAGCGCGGACGCCGAGGGTTGAAAGATCGCAGTCGGTAAGCTGTTCCATCAGCCGGCGCCAACACTTCTCACGTCTGTGCCCAAACACGCCACTGGCTAGGGTGAGCTGGTCAGCGACGAGGATGATCAGCAAGTGCGGCGCCGCCGGCATGGTCGAGCGCAAGGCCGGCAAAGGTCGCCACCTTTCCCTCAGCTTTGCTGCAGCCAAGAGTTAGCGTTGGTCTTTGCCCAAGCGGCGGTCTTTCCAGTGTTGAAGCTGTGAGGGCGAGAAAGTTAGAATAACACGAATCGCCAAGGGACTGGCCAAGTGATAGTGAGATGGCAGTTGCACAAGGCCTGGGTGCAGAACATCTCATGCCAGTGGCGAGGGCCTGCTGCGGCCGTCCCTTTACCCTGTAGCTCCCAGCCGAGGCATTTTAATGCCTGAGGTCGATCACAATTCACCACCAGCGTTGTATGCGCGTTTTGAGTGTGGAAACGGCAAGTCAATAGTTGGTAGTTTTGCCTCATTTCTATATTTCTTCTGACGATGTCAAATTTACTTAAAGTTGACTCTCAGGTTTGCAAGATGTCATCAAAACGAAGATCTCAGTTGTTTCCACCATTGAAGGAGAATCCCCTTGCCCCATTGCACATGAAGTTAGATGACATACTTGTAGTTAACTACAAGATTCAAGGAGGTGCTAAAGCATACAGTGAGTTGATCAGATTGATACTGAAGCGTCTGGTACTGATTGCTTCAGTTGTGATTGGACCTTTTCAGGTTCCAGTGGCTGCACTTGATAATCCAAACAAAGATCATAAAAACAGTCACTTTGTAGTCAGAATGTCAAGTGATGACCACCCTGAGTACTGTGTTGATATTCTGGTGAAAGATACGGATTTGTATGTTGTGGGCTTCCGGCGATCGCTGAATGAACAATGGGGGAAGTGGTACTGCTTTGATGATCAACCGGGTCCTACATTCCTTGAAGCTACCAAGTTGGGGTTTAAATGCACACATCTTGGAAAGTGAGTGTAAAAGTTCAGTCTCTACATAGCTCAGTATCATGTTTTTCCTTTTTTAAACAAAATACATGATTTATTTTCATATGTTGTTTTCTAATGTTTATTGACTACAAACAGGGCGTCTACTACTCCCGGAGGGATTCCTGTCATACTACAAGTATTTGAAACATTGGCAAAATATGAAGATTCAAATCCTGAAGAGAAGAAAAGAACATCTCAAGAACGCACAAAGCACCGTGATCTCCAATTAAGGGTGAGGAAGGCACTCCTTATTATTGTTGTGATGTTTTCAGAAGCAACTGTAGCATTATTCTTGACTAGTGCGTGAGTTAGATTTGTATGGTTGTTGTCAGTCAGTGCCGTGCTTAGATTATTTAGTTAGCATGGTGTGTATCATGGATGAGCTGCAGCAGAAGAATGACTCGTGGCGGGTGCAGTAGGCCACGTCTCACGTACGGAGGAAGCTAGTGACTCATGTTTGCGTGCATGTTAGTTTGTTAGCCTGAGGTGCACTGCGTTCGCATCAAGGCAGAGTCCTGCATGCCACGGCGCCAAACTTGGCGGACACGCGAGCTAGTGCGTGCCGTGGCGAACGAGTCAAGTGTCATGCCGTGCAGTACGTGCGCGTCATGGCGTCATATCTTGACGTGAGCGTTCTGAGGTTGTATCCTTGCATATTTAATAGCTAATGATAAACCAGAAAACGCTGTAGCGTTCGGCAGCACAAATTCCTGTCTCTCGCATGTGTTGTGTTTATCAATTTCGTTGTGATCAAGTTGTGATTAGTGGCCAGCGTCAACACGTGGTATCAGAGCCGTATATGTTCTCAGAAGATGTCTAGCAGCGGCAAAGATGGAAGCCTGTACACGCCGCCGAGGAAGAGTTGCAGTGGTGTCGACGAGTCCGGCAAGGTGCAGATGCCGCAGAGAGAAGAGAAAGTAACCCTTCAGTACCCGGTGTTGAACAAGACGAACAACTCGGCTTGAGCGACAAGGATGAAGGTGTATGGGGTGTGGTTGATCTCAACATTGAGCGTTGCGTCGTTGATTCAGTGAAAGATGAGATGGCTATGGCAGCCATCTCGATGGGGCTTTGTGATGAGATGTTGATGCAGGTTGCAGAGAAAGAGAGTGCATTGGAGATGTGGATATTGCATATGGGTGCTGAGCGCGCCAAAGAAGCGAAGGTTCAGATGTTGCGCTGGGAGCTTGAGAACCTTGCCATGGGTGAGGCGGAGTCGGTGAATGATTTTGCAGCCAAGGTAATGTTGCTTGTTGGTCAGATTCGAGGACTTAGAGAGAAGATTGAGGAGGTGAATGTTGTCGAGAGGCTGCTGCGTGCCGTCTCTGACAAGTTCATCTATATTGCGACGGCAATCAAGCAATTCGGAGACATGAAGAAGATGACTTTAGAGGAAGCTCGTTGAAGACATATGAGGAGCGCGTCAAGGCACAAGGCGCACGCAAGGAAGAAGGGCTTCTCTTGGCGAGGGGCCTCGAGTCATCACGAGGGCAAGGCCGCGGCCGCGGTCGTGGTCGTGGAGGCGGCGAAGGCCGCATAAACAAGAGTAAAGATCAGTGCTACATCTGTGATGAGTATGGACACCATTCGTATGAGTGTCCTGCAAATGGAAAAGGAAGAAAAGAAGAAGAGAAAGTACTTCTTGGAGAGGTGTACGGCGTGCCTGATGAGCACCCGGCGCTGCTGTGATCGAACTAAAGAAAGGTATAGTCAAGATTAGAGGGGAAAATGTTAGCATTATTCTTGACTAGTGCGTGAGTTAGATTTGTATGGTTGTTGTCAGTCAGTGTCGTGCTTAGATCATTTAGTTAGCATGGTGTGTATCATGGATGAGCTGCAGCAAAAGAATGACTCGCGACCGGTGCAGTAGGCCGCGTCTCACGTACGGAGGAAGCTAGTGGCTTACGTTTGCATGCATATTAGTTTGTTAGTCTGAGGTGCGCTGTGTTCGCATCTAGGCAGAGTCCTGCATGCCACGGCGTCGAACTTGGCGGACACACGAGCTGGTGCGCGCCATGGCGAACGAGTCCAGTGCCATGCCGCGCAGTACGTGCGCGTCATGGCGTCATATCCGGACGTGGGTGTCCTGGGGTTGTATCCTTGCATATTTAATAGCTAATGATAAACTAGAAAACGATGTAGCGTTTGGCAGCACAAATTCCTGTCTCTCTCGTGTGTTGTGTTTATCAATTTCGTTGTGATCAAGCTGTGATTAGTGGCCAGCGCCAACAGCAACCAGGTTTAGGTGTATCTATTTGGAGATATTTGACAGAATCGAAACTTGGGCAACATCATCTCAACTGGACGCCTCTATGTGGGACTTAATCAATAGTTGGGGTCATTGGTCAAAGGAAGTTCTCAAGCTGTGGTGTACAGATCCTGATTTTAGCAATTCTATGACAAAGAAATTGGACATTGATCCGAACAAGCAGAATCAGTACATTGAAGTAAGGTTTCACCCCAACTCCACTGCAAGAAAAAATAGAGACCATTGCCGATCTGATTGGAAGGATGGTCAGTTGACCTTCATGAACCGTTCTCCTGACGACATGATTAGATTTGGCTGCAAAGTGGAAGAAGTTTGGGGCAGACATTCGTAACCCCAAGTTTGAGGAACCAGAGGGCAAGGGAGAAGAGAGCAAGGAAGGAGAGAAAGAGGCATCACAATCATGAATTATTTGACATTAAGCTTTCATCATTAGATACCTTTTCTTAACTTACTACTCTTCCTACGCACTTCTTGGTTGTGTAATGTTACATATCCAGTTAGCACGTCTTGTTTACTGCTCCTGGATGCTTAGCATGATTCAATAATGTCATTCAGCTTTATTGTAATTGAATATCCAGAATACAAGACACTCAGATGTGTTAAATCTTTTAATGCAAATCATTTGTATTGTTGGTAATTTGCTGGGAATAGTATGGTAACTTCTAATATTGTGAAGTGCCAAAGGTGGTTCTGTCCTAGTCTGTCATGGGAAGGCAGCAGTAACAAGTGCTGTAATAAACTGTTGCTGGAACTTTCGATAAGGCAGGGACAGTTTTTTCATGTTAATGTCATGCCATATATTGCCTCTTTACTACCTTTTATCTTTGTAGTAGCTCTGATTCCGCTTTTTTTTCTGATAATGATATCACCTCGAAAATGTGCGTGGCGGCCGCTGCTTAGCGGTGCACTGCGAGACCTTGCTCGCGGAGCTGATACAGCGCGGCAGCCGTGTGGAGCGTCCAGTTAGCGTAAGCACTATTGCCAAACAACAACGATCGGGAGCGGAGCTCCTCGCCGAGGTGAGTCGGAGGCATGGAGGTCAGGATGTGCGCCACGAGCAGAAGACGCGAAAGCTTTCGCGTGGTCCTGGGCCGCACATAGATCTTGTGCTAGTCGCAGTGGAGCTGCACCACCTGCCCAAGCTGGCCATTCACGTAGCAAAGTCCGCAGCGCCGGCCTCAATCTCTTCGAGCCAAGTCCGAGGAGGAAAAGAAATCAGCACTGTTAGGCCTGGCCTGGTGCCAAGGGCAAGGTTCGGGTTACCCTTTCACCTCCGAAAATCGGGGTTGGCCGGTTTGATGGATTTTTACGAAAACTAAACAAAAATGTCACAGTAAATTAGACAAATTTAAGAATCAAAATTTTGAAAGAAAATCGCTTGGTTTTTTGATTTACTATTTTTGAATTTAAAATTAAATAGGTTTGGGCGATTTTTCACCGGTTTTTTCGTTTAGCACTTGATTTAACTGGTTTATCGATCGGTTTTTAAATTTTTAATTTTTTTGATTTTTAAATTTTTTAATTTATTAAACTAAAAACCGGTCAACCGATGAAACAAAGCCGAACCGACTTCAACAAAAACCGTGAAAATCGATCTATTTTTACCTGTTTTGTAAACCTTGACCGAGGCCAACGATGAGGATGGATGGGCAGGAGTGGATCCTACTCCGTTTTGAAGCCTGAGGACTGGCCCGTATTCCGTGGCCGCTTTTTTGCGCATTGCAGTGAGCCTCTGCATCGCCGGGGCAGGGTGGTGTGTCATGGGTCGCGGCCCCTTGAGCGAGGTCTTAAGCAGCGTCCCCATGGTGGTAGCCAATGTGAACGTACATAATGCCCTGTGCAGAGTGTGGGAAAAGCACGAACCAGGCGCACGGCGACGCGGAGGCCACGTCTGACGTCTGTCTAACAGGGCGAAAATGGACACTGAGACCTGGAGGACAAGGCGCCGCTCAACGGTAAAAAGGAAGGTCTTGCACTGATGACCACGGCTCATCACAAATCGCAGTGCAACTGTGCACAAATCCTCGCTCGTCTCCTGAGCTCGCCGTCCCCGGCCTCACGAATCGGGAATGCGACTTGTACAGTATCGAGCGCCGAATATTCATTACCCGACGTTGCTTTCGTCGCTGCATTTCAGAACACACCTGAGGCCCCGAATCGAAGCTCCCACCCAGTAACACCCGCCACTACCACACCGCAGCGAAGATTTACAAGACCGGAAGATTACAGGGCGCGCACGGGAAGAAAGGCCACACATCTCGAAGCGGGAACAGTGAGGGGGCGTGGGCGCCCCGGCGGTAGCCACTGGCCTGGCAGCCATTCGTCGCTCGGGCTATCCGAAATCTCATCTCCCGACCAATCCGGGCCTCACGATCCCGGCGCCGGACACCTTGAACCACAAACGCGCGCACCCCAATCCGCCAACTCATATATCCGCACGCGCGCGCGCGCTCGCTCCGCGGGTCGTAGCTTTGTTGGTGGCTACTCCAGCACGCACCGCGATCTGATCACCCCCCCCCCCCCCAATCCTGAGTCCCCCTTTCTGCTTGGGCATCGATCGATCGTCGACATGGCGTCGCCCATGCTCTTGTCCGAGTTCTCCGGGCTGAGGAGCGCCGGGTCGCTGCCGCTGCGCCGGAATGCCACGTCCGAGGACTTCGTTTCCAGCGTCTCGTTCAAGACCAACGCGGTACGTCGTATGTATGTTCTGGAGGAGTATTATTTTTTTTTCTCCAGGCCGTAGTAGGAGGATTACTGCTGCTGCCCCGGCTGTATTGAATCTGGATCACTGCTTACTTAGGTCGGCTCTAGCGGCGGCGCGAGGCGGGCGCCGACGGAGGCGAAGCTGAAGGTGGCGATCAACGGGTTCGGCCGCATCGGGCGCAACTTCCTGCGGTGCTGGCACGGCCGCGACGACTCGCCGCTCGACATCATCGCCATCAACGACACCGGAGGCGTCAAGCAGGCGTCCCACCTCCTCAAGTACGACTCCACGCTCGGCATCTTCGAGGCCGTCGTCCAGCCCGTGGGCGACGACGCCATCTCCGTCGACGGCAAGGTCATCAAGGTCGTGTCGGACCGCAACCCGACCAACCTGCCATGGGGCGAACTCGGCATCGACCTCGTCATCGAGGGAACCGGGGTGTTCGTCGACCGCGACGGCGCCGGCAAGCACATCCAGGCCGGAGCCAAGAAGGTGCTCATCACCGCGCCGGGCAAGGGTGACATCCCCACCTACGTCGTCGGAGTCAATGCCGACCAGTACAACCCCGACGAGCCCATCATCAGCAACGCGTCCTGCACCACTAACTGCCTCGCGCCCTTCGTCAAGGTGCTCGACCAAAAGTTCGGTACGTACTACTTGCTGCCAAGCGATCATGCGATTAATTAATTAGCACGAGACTAGATGCTTACTACTACAGTGGCTGGCTCATGATCAGGCATCATCAAGGGGACGATGACCACCACCCACTCCTACACCGGTGACCAGAGGCTGCTCGACGCCAGCCACCGCGACCTGCGCCGCGCCCGCGCCGCCGCGCTCAACATCGTGCCCACGTCCACCGGCGCGGCCAAGGCCGTGGCGCTGGTGCTCCCCAACCTCAAGGGCAAGCTCA
Source organism: Zoysia pacifica (assembly GCA_001602315.1). Classification (NCBI taxonomy): domain Eukaryota; kingdom Viridiplantae; phylum Streptophyta; class Magnoliopsida; order Poales; family Poaceae; genus Zoysia; species Zoysia pacifica. The sequence continues at coordinate 49,939 of BCLH01000690.1, forward strand.
ACGGGATCGCGCTCCGGGTGCCGACTCCGAACGTGTCCGTCGTCGACCTCGTGGTGCAGGTCTCCAAGAAGACCCTCGCCGAGGAGGTGAACCAGGCGTTCCGAGACAGCGCCGCCAGCGAGCTCAAGGGCGTCCTCGAGGTCTGCGACGAGCCGCTCGTGTCCGTCGACTTCAGGTGCTCCGACGTTTCGTCCACCATCGACTCGTCGCTCACCATGGTCATGGGTGACGACATGGTCAAGGTCATTGCCTGGTACGACAACGAGTGGGGGTACTCGCAAAGGGTCGTCGACCTCGCTGACATCGTCGCCAACAACTGGAAGTGAAGCTGCTTTGCACCGCTGTAACTCATCATATCCTCGACTTCAAAATTTCCCCCAGGCTCCTCCCTCCCCTGCTCTGATGATAAAAGCCATCAGAAAAATATGTCTCAGAATAATATGGTAGTATTCAATTCAGTGTCAACTCAGGACTTATGAATTTTGTTATATGCATATAATCAATAGCAGCTCAATCGATTGATTTGCTAACCATGTAATGTTATCCTGATTCCTGAACTCAATCCCTCATTGTTTGAAGGTGTCTTGAGTGCAGTTACTCAATCGGAATGTCGTAATCAATATTTTGAAACGTTGTGGTACGACAGACACAACTATTACTTATAAATTAAAAGGAGCAGGTTGCAAATAACTAAGGTGTGAAATGGACAAGAAATGAGGCTGCACCAAAATATGAATGGAGTTGCAAAAGTTCAGTCAAATTAATATTGAGATGCAGTTTTTCTGTAGTCAATACATTGATGATATTTTCTCGTCAATACATAGACCTACAAATGAAAATGAAACAAACTGTCGTTTCGGAGGATCAGAATCTCACATGGTTGAGGTGTTGATTGAAACAGCTGCTTGTTTTTGAGTCAATTGAACACTAGCAAATATGGAATTATAATGGTCCACACTTTGTCTCACCCAAATTTTTGCCATGTTGAATCTTTCTTAAGACTCCATAGTTCACATGTTCGTCATCTTGGACCATGTTGCAAGTTGCGTTGGGGATCAAGAATATACGGCACCATATATGACACATGTCATCAGCAATACGAATAATGTAAGGATGACACATCCGCAGACCAAAATCGCCATTTTGTTCGAACTTTAATAGCTTCGTTTCAGATTCGCAATTGAAATAGAACAAATCTGGGAAGATAGATTTAGTGCATTCTAGTTCGACTAAGAATGACTCTACTACTCCAGTTCAATAAGGGTGTTTGGAAGAGACTAATTATGATAACAGCATAAGTTTTTAACCTGATGTGCAAACGATCTAAAGCAAAAAGAAACTATGCTCTTTATATGCTCTCTCTGGGAAGTAACGATGCGGTACACTCTGTTTCAAGGGCCACGATTGAAAAGGTTCCAATCATGCACTTTGAAATTCATCGCTGCAACTTTGAAGATCTCAGACATGGCAAGCATCCTACTCAAAGATTGTGGGTTCGACTGTCATTGTTACCGCTGCGCATGTGTCTGAGCCAGGTATGACCGTATGAACATTTAAAAATAAATCGCACATGGAAATTAACTTGAGTTAAACAGAAGTATACATGCATCCATAATCTCGACCTCGCGAGTTGCGGCAGTGTGCCCATTCTTTCACTGGCACGTCTCTGTACAAGTATTTCCATTTTCTATAGCAAAATCGTTGGCACCCTAGGAGTAGAACAGCTCAAACCTCAAAAAGAAAAAAGGGCGCCAAACGAAGCAGCCTCGAAGCTCTCGAACACTGTAGGCGGGCAATGTACTGCTCAGCTCAGCTCAGCACTTGTTGTGAATCGGGTCGGAGCCTCGCCGGACCCGCCGCTTGCTCATCCTGTCGGGGTCGAACACCGTGGACGGAGAGGACGACCCGGCCGCCGCCGCCGCGGTGGGCTTCTTAGAGGCGTCGAGGCTCGCGGCGCCCTCGGCGATCTTCTTCGGCGGCCGCTCGGCTTGCTCGGCAGCAGTAGTCCGGTCGACGTGAACGGCGGCCGGGGTTCTGATGGCAAGAACGACGCCCGGACTGGAGCTGAGGTGTGAAGCGAGAAGAAGAAGAAGAAGCGCCACCAGCGCAAGACCGCCGTGGACTCTCATTTCTCTCATCTCCACTCCCTCGCACTGACCTGCCTGCAGAGCAGAACAATGACGCTAGATTGCTAGCTATGGCACTACCACTACCCAGCCTGCTTGCGTGTCTTCGTGCTGCTTGATATAGCGCCTACGAGCTCGACGGCATGCGTCTGCAGAGAGCGGAGGAGAGGCTTGGGGCAACCTCTCTGTTTTCACAATGCCCGCGCTTTGGTGCCGCTTGATATAGGGCCCCCGGCCTCTAGCTCTAGGCCACATCTGCAACAGAGACGGGCGAGCGAGATGAGACGAGATCTCGCTCGGCTCGGTCCAAAAGCGTAAAGCTCAAAGAGACGGACGGAGGGACACCCACGAATCGCTTTGCTTGCGCCTGTTCCCGGCACGAATATGCATGGGGAAGGGCGCTCGCTCCTCCGGCTTCACAGAGAAGGTTCCAAAGTAGTAGTACGCCGGGGCGAAAGCGGCGATCTGGATTGGATGGTGAGGAAACCCAAAGAGGTTCCAAGGCTGCAGGCTGGCGTGGTACCACTTCCACCTTGGCAGAATCTTCCAAAACAGAGTTGTGTGTGTAATCTAGACTGCACCGCTTTCTTTCGTTGGTTTTCTTTTTCGTCCATGATCATTGACAAACAAGCAACAACTCGCGCAGCGTAATCCAGCGGCGATTCGATGATGATCTGTGTCGCTGCCTCTAGCTCCATTGCTGCCCTTTACGTAGCTTCTTCTTCTTCTTCTTCCCGGCTAGTGGCCGCCGTCGTGCCGGTGCCGCGGATTGAGCAGTGGGTCACTCCGAACGAGACCAAAGGAAGCCTCGTCTTCCGTTCAAAGATCCAAAGTGGGAAGGGAGCGCGGGGCCGCGGGCAGCCGCCACGCCACGCAGCAAAAGCCTCCTGCCTGCCACTGTTGCCCGCTCGCAGGAACATTCCTTCTCTTTCGCTTTCGTTCCATCTTTGGGTAATCCCCTGGTTTTAACTTAAAGCGCGCACCCCAGCAACAGGAGGTAGCCCTCCGCTGCGGCACCGCACACGACTTTAACCGGGCTGCCGTGCGCGACGCTGGACAGAAGAACGACAGGGCGTTACTTTGGGCATACGAACTGAAACGATTTGTGTTCTGGCATCTTGTAGATACCTCACCTAAGGAGTGTTCAGTACACAAGATCTAGATTATCCAGGAACAGTACTGTGAACCGTCCCTATGATGGTCAGCGGCAGAGCTAGAATCCAAAGTCAAGGTGAGCCAGAAAAGGAAAATAATAAAAACGAATGTTACAGTGCCTGCTACAGTGTCAAAAATGATGTTTTTGCTAGCTCCGCCTACGATGATGGTGTTCTGTCTGGTGAGGCTGCAAGGGAGAGGTCAGTATAATCTTCATTGTTTTCACTTGCTTGTGTTGCCTGACATTGCACTCCATATCTATGTGATGTGCGCCATCTGAGTTTTATATGACATTACAGGATCATCCGTGCCTTCCTTGTTGAGGATAAAAAAAAACTGTGAAGAAGGTTCTGAAGATCCAAAGGACCAAGGAGAAGCAGACATCAAAATGAAGTGGCCAAAGCTTTTTATACCCTGGAATGTTTTTTGAGGATACCAGTGCTTATAGTCAAATGCTTGTTCTGTATCATGTCGATGCCTGGCGGTAGTTACACATCCACGAGTAGTAAAATATGTTCTGCCCTTTGCAAGCCTGTTGGCTGGACGTGGAACTAATAGTTTTGATATGAACCCAACTGTATGAGTCACACAACGAGTGAAAGGCAGTTTAGGATGGTTGAGGCACTATGAATCAAATGACTGAACTCACGCGGCGGCAACAGAAGTGTTCCTGTTCGATTGGTTGGAGTCAATAACCTAGGTTCCAACTTGTTGGAAATCTTAACTACACACTACTATATCAAAAACAGGTTAACAAAATTAAATAGTAGAGGTATGTGAACCGAGTCAGGTATTTTTGGTTGGAAGAAGCCGAATCCCTTTGGCCTTCATCTCCTTCTAAAGTCTAAATCAGAAAGAAAAACATGTTTCAGTCAAGCTCATAGACATCACATACAGGCATATAGCAAGGCAAAAAAAGAAAATTTTTCAGAATAAAAATGTTTGTCAAGAATGGGATTCGAACCCATGCCCTTTCGGACCAGTACCTGAAACTGGCGCCTTAGACCAACTCGGCCATCTTGACATGTACGAGAAAATCTCATAAGCTATTAAATCAATTTTTAAATATACATCTGACCTCAGTCTTCACACCTAGCGCCTGCCTATCCCCAGCACACTCACACTGCTGCTCGTACCGAATGGCGCCTCTCCTAAACCCTACAGTCCGGCGACTCGCCCTCACCGCCTGCCGCCGTTTCTCGATACCGGCGGCAGCGGAGCCACTCTTATCTTCCCGGAACACGCAAGGTTTGCTTCGCTGTGCTGTCGTTCCCCTTCTCTTATACCTGGAAAACCAATGTTCGGGGGTGCTTACAAATCAAGGTTTTTATTTCCCAGCTGTTGCGATTAGAAATCAGGAGTTGACAATGCTGCTAGATTTTGGCTCTTCGCATTCTTTTGCCCCCTTTTTTACAGGAGCGTTCTAATGATTGGATTTAGTGGGATCCAATCAATTTCATTGTGCCCACTGCCCCGTACTCTTCAATCATATCTTAGAACCTATGATGATTCCTTAAGTAGAACCAAAACACTTATTATGCACTAAATTAAAACGCTGACTATGCCCTTTCTAAAACATTGGACAGGAAGATACAGCTCCAGTCTGGTGGATGTGAGTGGCGGGTTTGATGATATGCTTGCCAGTACACAGCATTTCTACGTGCTTGGAGGCAAAGGTGGTGTCGGAAAGATAAGCATTGCGGCGTCGCTTGCTGTTAAATTCGCTAACCAGGGTGAACGTACTCTCATTGCATCTATGGACCCAACACATTCTCTGGGAGATTCGTTTGAACAAGTATGAAATCCAATCTAGATTGTGTACATGCTACTTGAAATGATTCTAGTGTCTTTGTTCAATATCTTGCTTATGCTGTTTATAGGGCATGTCGAGTGATGGCAAAATCGCACAGATCAATGGATTCGACTCTCTTTTTGCAGCTCAGGTGGGAGAAATTGCATCAGTATACTACAATGCTGGTCATTCTATTTTGTTTTCAGTCTTTGTGCTACTATATTAACACACAATGTGCGGCAGGATCTGTCTAATTTGAAAAAATGATTGTTTGGGGTTAATGAACATGATAATCAATCATGTAGACACATGATGATTTCTTGCCCAAGGGTCGTCTGAACATTTCATTCCCAACTGTACTGATCCGCAAGGGTTTTCTGATAAAATCTCATTCTTGCCATAGTGGTTTGACTTTATATAACTCTACTATATGGAACACATTATTTTACAGATTGGCAATGGGGAGATAAACGAGGATGCTTCTGAGGCTCGATCTTGGATTGATAATATACTGGGAAGGATGGGGCTGGGAGTACCTGTGGATCCGGTATGGATTTACAAGGAAATTATGCCGTTTCCTTCTCCCGGTGCACTCTGATGGTTTTTTCTTTATAGATTTTTTACATCATGGCTAAATGAATGTTGTAACTGCACTAACCTTCATTGCTATTTTGCTGCACACAATGGTAATTTTTACAGGGGTTTTTAGTATCGTTCTTTCTGATTACATAGAGATTTGCAAGGACAAAAACTTAAGTTTGATCTTGCTCAAGAAGAAAAGTGTTCTTCTAATTTCTTGCTTGATCACAATGCTTATGCATACATTGTTTTAACCTTTCAAGGTTATAAATTCTAAGCTGGATGAGCTGCTGAGCAGATTTCCCCTAGGTATTAAATCAGCACTTGCAATACCACAGGTATCAATCAAAACATATTTGTGGACATGCGTTATTGTTTTATGCACTCCCTAACATTACTCGTCACTTGATGTATATCGTTTCCAGCTGATAGATTCCGTCGAGCTGCAAGGTGGCGATAAGTTTCGGCGTATAGTCCTGGATTCTGTGTCTACTGTGTGTTCCCTTTTCACCAAAATATTTTGCCCTGAATAAGAGTATGCCCTTCAGTTTTTTATTTATTTCTTTTACACCCAGTAATGCATTTGTTATCTAGGGGCATACACTTAAGCTTTTGTTGGATGCTGATTGGATTGAAAATTCAATTGATGTTGCCATTGAGGTAAGCCTTTATGTAACTAATGATCTTACCTGTTATAACCCTATACTGGCTCCATAATTTCATTAAGTATATGTTTGCATTTGCTACTTATTTATCAATTTTTATTATGATAATTAAGTAAAATAGTTCGATATAGCCTATAGGTGTGGGCAAGCAGTATCAGTAATTTGGTAAAATAGTTTATCAGTCATAAACAATTGAACTATGATCAAGTGTTTGATTAGCATTGTATCTGCAAGATTCCAGCTGCTGCCTTAAATTGCCCCATTGTTTCTCTTAATCTCTCTAAACGTTTTTTTTGTCTATGAGATTTGTTCGTTTATTTTTGTAAACTGTGAAACCAAATCTTCTGTATTAATCCCAGTTTTGGACTCCTGGACTCTGTTCGGTTGTGCAATAATTCTTATTTCACTAAATTTCTATATGCATATGTTCATGTGAAGTGTAAGGCTGAAAATTGTATTCAACATGTGGTAATGTAGTCACGAGTCATGATAATTGACTGAGAAATCTGTGCAACATGTGCTATTATAGTCACGAATCATGATATAGTTGACTACCTTCTCTCATTGTAGCATCACTGTAATATACTAGTTGACATGCTCTGAAAAGAATAGTTATGGATAGAATGTATCAAGTGGGGCAAGTACAATGAAACATCTACAATTTTTGAAGGTTATCTATCAGCGTTGTTATCTCCAATCTTCTGGAATCTTGGAATCAATATTTTTTAATGCAAATATGTACAATGAACCTTGTATAATTTTTGGAAATTCGTCTGTCAGTGTTCTTCCCTTTAAATCTTCTCGTATTTGATTTCTGCAAATGTTTATTGTGTGTTATTGCATACGGTTATTTCAGGCAGTAAATGCACTTCGTTCCCGGCCACTTCCTACATCAATTGTTCCGAAAGAGAAAATAGATGTAAGTCCACAGTACTTTCTAGCTCCACAAGATTTATTGTGTGTTAGCTAACTGCAGCCTGATCATCTCCTTATTTGATGAAGGCTGTCGCTGCCGGGATACAGGAAATTCTAGAAAAATTCAGAGAACAATTTGCCAGAGTACGTGAGGTGTTGTTCAATCCACAGTCAACAGAGTTCATCATAGTGACGATTCCAACGGTAAAGGCTACAACCCAATTTGCAACCACGGCAACAGTTATTCTGTGTCACTTGTATTTACGTTCTATTATTGCATACAGAGGAGGCAGGGATCTAGATAAGTATCGCCCTTCATATTTTGAAGGTCCATCTCTTGTATGCAGATATTTCATATGAGCAATAGAAACTAGATTGCTTGGTAAATTCACAATTTAATGCAAAAATAAAAAGAGAACTCTGCTCATTCTCACTTGTGGATGGTTGTTTCCTCAGATGATGGCAGTAACTGAATCATCAAGATATCAGGCATCTCTGAAGAAGGCTGGTGCACACACAAGAAGGCTTGTTGTAAATCAAGTATTGCCACCATCTGCTTCTGACTGCAGATTCTGTGCTGCAAAACGGAGGGTATGAACTGCTCCACCACTTTTACAAATCACAGCATTTGCTTGCTTTGGAAACAACAATTTCACCCATCACAATTATTTACTGTACATTTCTTTTTTTAATCCATGTGTGGTGGGAATAGAATGGCAAACACAATGGTTTCTGAATGTATAGTGCATTATATATTTCTCACGTTTTCACTTTTGGTACAAACTGCAACCATCTACTTGACTGCTTCACGATTGCAGGAAGAGGGACGTGCCTTCAACGCCATAAGGACTGACTGCGAACTAGGCGACCTGAAGATGATCCAGGTACCACTCCTCGACGTGGAACTGAAAGGCGCTCCTGCCCTCAGATTCCTCAGTGATTCGGTGTGGAAATAGATGTTTGGATGGGGAAACCGTAGAAAGTTGGAATAAACTATTTTTTGTAAGGGTGTTCCCCGTTAAAGCTTGCATCCACCCTCTCCTGTGAACACGCATATACACAAACACATTATAAAAAAAAATAGGGGCAAATTAAAAAGCTAGCGCCAGTTGGAATGCTGAAATATTTTCCTTTCCTACATTTTTTTGGAAAATTAAACTGATTTTGGAGAGATTTTTGTGAAATTTTTGTGTTCCAAAAGAGGGCTAAAGCGAGAAGAATCCATGGAGCTATGTAGTTCTTTCATCATTCAAAGGAAAGTGCAAGGTACAAACAACTAAAATCACTATTACCAAAACGCTACCCACCCCTTCTGAGAAATTTTTTAATTCTTACCACCAAATACATTAGCATTTTAATCTTTACCGTTAAATACGTTTTTATTGTTTTATATTATGTTATTATATTGTGTAATAATGTATTATATTTATTATATTATGTTTATTACTCCATCCATTTTTTAATTGTTGTCCATTCTTTTTATTCGATTTTTTTAATAAATATTATATATTTTATTATAATTTAATTTATCATTAGATTTATTTGAATTACAACATAAAGTTTTTCACATTTAGACTAATTTTTTTAAATAAAAAATAGTCAAAGTTGAAATTAAAATTCACCGACGACATCAGTTTAAAAATAAAGAGAGTATACTTATTAACATCACTTAACTCAAATTTTATTTATTTTAACATAATATAAAACAGTGAAAATAATATTCTCCCTTTCTAAACAACAAGAGGATCGCACATCGGCAGCTATGTACGGAACCTGACGCAAAGCAGAAAAGCAGGCCTTGGAGACGAGGAAGGCTCGAAGGACGCCGACGCCTCGCTCGCGCGCTTCAGAGCGAGATTAAGCCTTCCTTGACGAGGAGCCCGAAGATGATGACGCCGAACCCCGCGACGACGCACTGCGTGCTGGTCACCACCGTCTGCTGGTACGCCAGCAGCGTCATGGCAGCGCCCGCGCACCCGATCAGGAGCCCGCTCAGCTTCCGATCCATGCCGCCTCGATCGCTTCCGAAGTGCTGCCGGGCTTCTGGTCTTCCGGTCTTCTTGCTTCGACGCTGCTGCGTTGATGCGAGACGAGGGGTGGCAGCTGGGGGAAGGGGAGTTAAAAACCCGCCGAAGTCAACGGCTTTGGTGCTGAGACGAGGGGGCGAGAAGTCAGCTTCTGGATGGTTCGAAGGCCGAGGGCGCCGTTTTCATCCCTGGGAAGCGTCGATTCGTAATGTCGTTTCGACAACACCGCGCAATCACAAGGAGCAGAATTTTGCTTCCTGATCCAAGTGTTGGACCGTCAAATGGTCACATTGGGCCAACCTTTTGAAAGGTGCATGATGTGGGCTTTGACAAACTTATTGTTTGCCTTCTGATTTGGGCCTTTTCATAGCTCCAGTGGGCCTGTGTATGGCCCATCTTTAGTCCCCTCGCGCTTCCCTGAACTCTCTCTCTCTCATCCTCTGCTCGCACTGTGACCGACCCGCCGTCCGGTCGCCGTACCCCGCCTACGCTCTTCCGCTGGTCCGCCTTCCCGTCCGATCACTGTCCCCGTCCATAGCTCATCTGCAGGCGGAGCTACATCAATCGCCTTGCGGGACACTTAAACCTAGACCGGCTCCGCAAGCGATTCGATCTTGACCTCCTCGCGCTTCTACGTAGTACTTGCAGTATCGGCGGCCCCTCAACAGCCACTTCCGGGGTAAGTTGCCGTACTCTTTTCTTGGCGATTGCAAATTGTTCTACTCGAATAGCACTATGGCGCAGTTCACGTTAGAAATCCTCGCTGTATTTGAACAGAGCTTCCGCACTTGACAGTTGACACTCCCGAATGAGATTCAGTCAAATTAAGACGGTTGATTTGGGGTCTCGTTGGCAACAAAATAGGATGTGTTAGATTGCTAGGGTGGATTTAGATTGCAGGGCTTGCTGTGTTGTTTAGAAGAAAAGCACGTTATGCACTCGGCTCTCGCCATGAATAATCATTCCACTTGGAACGACTGTTTATGAATAGAGAGTAGAATAAGCATGTTCTAAAATTTCTTGACGGTACCTGTTCATTGCTGCAGGGTTGTAATGACATATACGATGCCTATTTTCCGTTCCGCTCTCCCAAGAATAGCAAGATCTAATGGTTGGAGATGCCTTTCCACTGAGGCTTCAGATACTATAGCAGATCTAAATAAGGTTTGGCATTTAGATACCCCTTTCAGATGTTCTCTTTGACTTCTATAAACTCACCTAGCTTACTGAGTACAAGATATGGTATATATCAGCATGTTCTATTTGGAACTTAGTGGAATTGGATACATAGTTCAGTCAGGTTGCAATCATGTGACAAGAGTTGAAATTGAATCATTCCCTGAATAGACAATTGCTTATGATGCTACCCACTGTATGATATCTTGATACCTCAACTTAAATAATTCATGAACTCTTTGTGTTCAAAAGTTTAGACATGCTAAAGGTTATTTGGACTAACCACAGTATCGAAATAATGAGATCGCGCCACATATCATGGCACAGTTGAGTTCATGGCTAATTCACATATATGCTTAAATGACACCAGATGTGCTATTTTCTTTGTGAGTCTGAATTTGCCACTACAATTTTTGACCTTAGGGTCTTAGTAAGGGAGTCTCCAGAAAAGCTAAATATTAGTTTGTGTGATTGTAGGAAATGGAATCAATATTTGGTGTATCTCCTTCACCCAGTCCTTCAAGCTCAACTCGTCCCCAGCAACCAGCCCAGCCCACATATAGAGTTGAGGATTCACAATCAGAGCTTACTCATATTGATTGCAGTGGGGAGGCCAAGATGGTTGATGTCTCACACAAGCAAGATAGCAAGAGAGTTGCTATAGCGAGCTGCAGGGTCTTACTAGGCCAAAAGGTGTTTAATTTGGTGGCATCAAACCAGATCACGAAAGGAGATGTACTTACTGTTGCAAAGATTGCTGGAATTACTGGTGCAAAGCAAACTATCAACCTCATACCCATGTGTCACAACATTAATCTTTCCCATGTCCGTGTTGATCTCTCTCTCAATGAAGAGGATTCTAGTGTCATGATAGAAGGGGAAGCATCAACCACCGGAAAGACAGGGGTTGAGATGGAAGCCATGACAGCAGTAACCATTGCTGGCCTCACAATTTATGACATGTGCAAAGCTGCTTCAAAGGACATTTGTATAACAGATGTTTGTCTTCAGCACAAGTCTGGGGGAAAGAGTGGAAGTTGGTCCAGGAGTTGAAGTGTTCAGTTATTGCTCTGAGCATACGAGTTCCATACATGATCAGAGCACTATAAGTTTTCTAGTTCTCACGCCAAAGTTTTGACTTGGCTTTGAAGGCACATCTCCCTGAATGTTTTGGGACATCATGTGGGTATCTGTACTACTATGTTCTCTAGATACTTTGCTCTATGATTTTTCAAATGTTCAACGGCTACATATACCAGTTGATGCCAAATTTATAGTTCATTTCCTTGATTCTTTGTCCATTGTTGTAGTGTTCATCATCCTTACCTTCCAAGATAAAAATAATTTTGAACGCCAAACTAGTATACTACTACATAAGTTGCTTTTAATTGAGTCAGAACTAATTTTATTGAACCTTAAAAGGAAAAAAAATAGCATTACCAAAGTTAAGTCTTTCGTTTCCTGGAAGTGTCATATTCTAACATGTATGCTTTGTTGAGTAACTTTTATGCTGTATCGCTATTCAGTTTCACTTGAGGTATCCCTTTGTTGACACAGACACTTAGTTCATAACATTTCGAACCACAAATAAATATTATCATATTGCTTCTCATTTGTTAGGTAAGCATATGGTGTCCATCAATATCATAATGTACTCCTAGACCTAGCCCATGGACCAAAGATAGTGACACGGAGAACAGAAATTTCCCACGTCAGAATCATTCTAGGTGGAAATTCATATCCCGCCTTCCTTTGTTGTTTGATGACATAGTTCATCTAACATTTGATCAGTATGTTATTGGGGTAAAAAACTATGAGAACACGAGTGTTTTAGTATAAAGGCCAAACATAAAGGAGGTGAAAAAGAAAACCAAACCATTTTTTTTTGTTTCATTGTTCCTCTAAATTTAGCTAATGTACTCAGTTCCTTTCTGCCGACATAAGCTACATTATGAGTAATAGAGCAGGCTTGTGTGCTTTAGGGCCAGAAAGCAGGAGTAATCTACATAGAGCCGGTCGAAACAGTCCATGGCATGACGTTAGTGATGAGCACTGCAGATCTTAAGTACTCCCTCCCTCCTTGTAAAATATAAATATTTTTAGATTTAGTCAAAGTCAATATTTTATTTTTTTATCATTAATAATATATAAATAATAATGTTTTGTCATATAAAAATTATATTTTGAATTTATCATGAAATAAACTTTTATAAAATTTATATTTTTACATTAGAAATTATGTAATTTGCTAAATATTATTTATGTCTGCTCTTTAAAAAGGCATAGTTTTTTTTAAGTACACACGTCAAAATATCTTTAACAGACATGAGTTAGACTATGTACATACGAAAAAAATATATCTTAGAGTTTTTTTTTTTTACAAATTTGATGGGTGAAATCTCTTCAAAAACATCCTTTACAAATATAATGTAATGAGATTTTAACTCTACACAAAAAATTGTTGATTAACAAAATACAACTAACAGAAACAAATATATAAAATAAAAAAAAAATTGTTGAAAAAAACAAATTTCCAAATCTCCTCACACGTTTCAACAAAAACGCGACCTATCCATCCGGAGTCCATGCGCGTGCATGGATGAAAAAAAAAACTCCTTCACGTATCCAGCTGTTATTCTTACGTGCAACCGTGTCTGGTTCAATACTCGATGGCTAAGCCTTATGGGGATCCAGCTGTTAATTTTTTTTATTTATATTTTTGAGTTAATATTTTTGTTAGATTAGAGCATTAGCACGGATATTAAAACTACTCGAAATAAATATATAAAATCAGACAATTATTGAAAACAAAACAAATTCATTTTGAATTAATATTAATATTAATGATGACAAATAAGAAACTTTAATTTTTAATATTAATATATTATTTTATTAAATTAATATTTTTTAAAAACTGTAATATTAACACGAGTAACGAAACTAGTCTTAATAAAAATTAAAAAAGTTAATAAAAATACTTATATTATATTTTAAAACGAAGGTAGTAGTTGAGATTGTTGTATGTTACATCTGACCTTCTGCATTAACATTCCCTCGTGACAAATGACCAGGTAGGATAGGATAGCAAAGAATATTATTAATTTGTGTACAGTACTGCCCCGCAGTGTGCCACCGCATCAGGGACTTGAAATAGACACCCCAGAAACCTGTCCGGCACTTCAATTGTTTATCGTCTTTGACCAGCTGCTGGTTGCCAGGTGTATTGTTTCTATTCGATGATGAAATCTGAAGAGGTCAATCTCTGTATAGCCTCCTTCCAGCCGAGCAGAAACGGCTGAGCTGGCCTGTGGAAGAAGAGATTCAGCAGCTCAGCGAAAGGGGGAGCTCAGGGGCACCCTCACGAAGGCGACGGCCTAGGGCCTAAATTAAAAAGAGGCTTAAAAATTTTATTACTCTGTATAAATATAGTCAACGACTATAAAAAGTAAATCTCTTTTGAAATACAGAAATTTTATAAAAATTATACAAAATTTTATAGGATTCAATTTAATTTCAAAGAAAATATAAGATGAAGAAAAAAATTTCTTTGTTCTAAAGAGGCTATAAGTCTAACGTGGAGACGAGCTGTATATTGCGTACATCTCTTTTTTTCACTCTTTTTAATTATCGTGCATATATCTAAATCAGTTATAAAATAAAACGAATGGAATATCTTTAGTTAGTCATAAGAATAAAATATATCTATTGCTACATTTTTTAAAACGAATGTGAATATACATTTTAAACACGTTCGGAAGCTCTAAAAACGGCTGCAGCTGTGACTATAACAACACTACAGTAGTTTTCTTAATTGTGCTATAGTAATAAAATATTGAACGGCTGCTACGACAGCGGCTAATCCGAACACACCTAATGTCCATCAAGTTCGCTTTAGAGCCTTCGAAAATGTAGAGCTGGCACTGAGTGGTGTCTGCACCCGTTGAATTTGACCGACATCCGATTTATGAACAGTGAGTGCATTTTTCAGTTCTCCATGAGACTATGAGGTGCTGTGGTGAAGCCTATGATTTGGCGTGACTGCATATCTTCTGAACTCGTGCATACTGTGGTTAATGGATATTGGTTAGATGTTGAGCAGAGCTGGGAGCAGAATACGGCTCAAGTAAGTAAGATGCCTTTTCTATCTGGTTCCTGCTATTAGTCGCTAACAGCCTAACATTAGCATCATCAGTCACGATCATTTTCAGTAAACTAATCATTCCCTGGTTTCTTCACCTTGAATCATGACGCGCCTACTGGTTTTCTCGAGATAAAGGTTCCAAAAACCGTGGGAAGAGACAGCTGGCACGCCAATTATGAAGTTGATAAACTGCGGCCATCGTTTTCAGCTTGGAGGCCTGGTCCATTCGGATGGATGGGGCCGAAGTAAAGAAAAATTTTCTGTTTTTTGTGTTTTTTTTATAAAATTAAATTGATTTTTTGAAATTTTTTTAAAATTTCTGCAAAATTTCTACATTCCAAAGAGCCTAAAGGATGATTTGCCGTACTTGCTCGTGACAGGACGAGAGACGTGAAGGTTCGAAAGAGGGGCCGGGTCAAGAATTGCAGACATGAACAGATAAAGAGCTCTGATCTTTCTTTTCTTTTCTTTTGGTTTTTTAGAAAAGAACTGGTAAAGGATGAGGTAGGTCACTTGGAAAACGCATGCCGTTTCTGTGAAAGAAAAGTTGCATATAGTATGATATGTGTCTTTTTTTAAGTAAATTTTATAAAAATTTATAACTAATTTGTTAAAACTATTACAAAACTACAAATTTAATACATAATTTCAAAAAAATTACAGATTTAGTGCATCAATGTATCACAAAATATATTTTGTGAGGGATGTATCACAAAACTATAGATTTTGTGATTTTTTAAATCTATAGTTTTGTGATACAATTCTTTAAATATATAGTTTTGTGATACATAAATACACTAAATCTGTAGTTTTGTGAAATACTTTTTTAAATCTGTAGTATTATGATAGTTTTGATAAATTAGCTGTAGTTTTATGAAATTTACTTATTTTTTTTAATTTTATAGAGAAAAAGGTCTGCTGAGTGAATTTTTTTTTGAGAAAGTCTGCTGAGTGATTTGAGAGAGAATAATACCACTAATGGGAAGTTGAACATGTTACATCCATATCCATTTCGCGTTGGCGTGTAACCACATTGGCCGCACTCACCGATCTGTATAATAATCCTACTACTACATCCGTACTGCCAATCACTTAGCACCCGTCCGCATCAGGAAAATCACGAGCGGCGACATGAAGCCCTTCCAAAACTGCACAGGTGTGGCTGTGGATCTGCAGATGTCAAGGGCGCGGAAATGCGCGCGGCTCGCCTTCCTCCTCGATCCATATGGCGCGGCACACATGGCGCGCTCGGCGGCCGCCTGACACGGTCCGGTTCAACGAGCGTCGAGCAGGGTGAGGTGACAACGTTCTTTAGCCGGAGCGTTCCTTTCGTGGATCACTCCCGAAGCGGAATGGCGCGCTCCGGGCGCGGGCATGCGTGCGGGTGGACGCTGCTGATGCATGACGTGGATATGCGTACCGCGCGCGCACGGGTGATTGCAGGGTTTTCACCATCTACTGAATAATGGCTGACTTTTTCTTTTCTTTTTCATATAAGCAGATTTTCTTAATATTATTTGTAGTTATATGTTATTTAAAAGCCGTTAAATTTGACAGATTAAAGGTTCAAATCTATTTTAATTCTAATTTATGAATTACATTTACAGAAAGTCTTATTTGTTATACACCTAATTTTCATCGACTGACTGCAAGAACCGGCGTCCATGGGCACGCACGTCGCCGTCGCCGTCGTGCCCCCTCCAGGAGCGCGGGCGACCCCGCCGCGAACGGAAAGCCGTCGAGCCCCGGGCTCGCTTGCTCCCCGGCTTTGACTTGATCGTTTCGGCGCGCGCTCACCAGTTGGGTCGCGACACGGTGGCGTCTCGCCGGTGCGGGTAGGCGAGAAGGTGCTAGAGCGGTAGCGCCCATGGAAAATGGACGGGAAGGTGCGGCGCGGAGCAGGGCACGAGCATATGCCGTTCCCGGGACTGGTCGTGTCGTGGTGTCCTGGGGTGTGGTGCGCGTGTTGGCATGGCGAACCAGATTACCCCACCACACAGCGCCGCAAAGCCATTGAGGATTGAGCTGCCCAGAAGAACCGGGAATGTCCTTGGAAGAGCCATTTCCCGCTTCTGTAAACTTCTAAACTTGCTGTATTGCTTCATTTTTTTTTAACGAATAGCAATGCTCATGCCTCTTTAAAAAAGATTACACATAGCTTTCCATGTAACGTTGCAGCTGAATTATGTTAAGGACAGATAAACAAAGTGTCTAGAAATGATAGGCCGTAACTTCACATCCGTGGACGTGCCATGATTACAAATTGAAAGCTACTGTTAGCCGGGATAAGCTTGAGGTCTAGTGTATCGAGCAGGGTGACTACTAGCGAGCATATAGCGAAGAAGCAGATCATTCCAGCGGCACGTGACCATAAAAGAGGGGTTATTTTCCGCTGATGATTTCAAAAAGAGCAGGACGGGAGCCATGCCAAGGAACAAGGGGGCAAGCTCCAGGATCGCAACAATTGATGATGGATAAGGTAGCTCATGGACATGTCACCGGTCAATCATTCCTCGTAGGATCCACTTGGCGCGCACCTCAAACCATACAAGTATCAGAGATTTTCTTTCCGACTAGTAGAGAGGAAACGTACGAGAAGTCACAAAGATATCCCCGATAAATGTCACAGATCTGTGGGTTCAGTTCCTCCAATACCCGGTCTTTTTCCGCGTCCCTGCTGAGTCTTCCTGCGTTCCAAAGGAGCCCTGAAAGTTTCAGTACTTGCGCAGAGCACCCCCAAGGATCGGCAACGGCGATCGGTCGATTACAGCTTCTATCGTGCCGGATCAGTGCGAAAACTAGAGAGAATCTATGCGCTTTTCTTTGTCCAAGATCACGACTGAACAGAGAATCTGATGCTCGAGTTTCTTTCTTGAACAAACACATTGCTGGCCAATCAATCAGCATCCCCCCTCCCACAGAAAAAAAGGTTTCAGAATCTTTGCAGTATTTTTTTCTTAGAAAACCACAAAACCTGTTCACTTTCATATGAACGCGGCACGAATTATTCGGCCACCATATATCCTGGACACCACAAACAACACATTTATCGCGTATGTACATGTCCAAATCTAAATCCTGCAGTGGATGCCCCCAAGGGATAAAAGCACAGTAGTCCTGCCCGCGTACGTATATACTCCCCCTTTAAGCCCCCACAGCTCACAATTTGATCCTCCGTTGCCAGATAGTCCTGCACTCTCTGCGTCTTTAAGAAACGGACGACTGACGGGCGCCTAACTGGACCGGATTCTTGGTCTCATTGGACGCACTTGCATGTAGGACGTCGTGATCGGCCTACCTGTGAACGATGTGCTGTCCCTCATCTAGGGTTCCTCATGCTTGGCAGTTGGCACCGATAGATCAAGCTGGCCTTTGTTGTTATCTTTTCTCTGGGTATAGGAGCGTAGATCTGAGAGTTTCTGTGTCGATAATAGATCTGTGGTTCAGAGGTGGTCAATACCTTCAGATCCGGTCGCCGGAGTCGAGGAAGATGATCCGGCCATCTACCCTTTGTTGATGCGATCCTCTGCGCTTGGGCAGCGTCGGTCGGTGAAGAGGGCAGTGGCGTTGGAGTCACGGTGACGTCGTCGATCTCTCGGTGGCGGCGATCGTCGTGGCGGTGGCGCTTCCCGTCGGCACAGCGCTCCCTTATAGATCGGGTTTAGGGATGTCGGTGGGGTGCGGCGGTACGGATGAACTTTGATCATGAGTTCCGGCCGGTCCCACCTCTATTTATTGTGGCGCTGACGACAGGGGTTCACCAGCCATAATGGGCTGGGCGCCCCCGATCAGGGCGCGATTAGGTTAAGGGCCCATTAAGGTCGTTGGGCCAAAACGGGTGAAGATCAATTCTTAACATTCTCCCCTTTGATCTCACTTTTTACTTTTATCTTTATTACTTTTAACTTCACTCATTTCATTATAGATTAATGCATAGAACTGCCTCATCGTCACGGTCAATCGCCGATAAACTTAACAGCTACAATACATTTTTCTGTTCTGAAACAGTTACTATACATTTTGAGCCATCTTTTAGTTCAGGAATCACAGACTTTCCCTTAAACCATGCCGGCAACATGTTCAATAAATACTCTGGATGGTAAGCCTTCAGTAAGCGAATCCGCTAGCATCTTTGCGGTGCTTATATGCTCAAGACTTATGATTTGATTCCGAACTTTATCTTTCACAACATAGTACTTTATGTCAATGTGTTTGACAGCACCACTTGACTTATTGTTGTGTGCATACGTTACTGCGGGTTCGTTATCGCAGTATAATTTAAGTGGTCTATAGATGTCGTCAACCACTTTTAAACCGGGTATGAACTTTTTAAGCCAGTTCACCTGCCTCGTAGCCTCATAACATGCTACAAACTCGGCATACATTGTGGACGATGTAGTGACGGTTTGCTTTGAGCTTTTCCACGAAATAGCTCCTCCAGCGAGAGTAAACACATATCCGAATGTAGACTTTCTATCATCTCCCGCATAATCAGAATCTGTATACCCCACTATATGGAGTGAATCTGATTTTCTGTACGTCATCATGAGGCCTTTTGTTCCTTGCAAATAGCGCAAGACTTTCTTTATCAATTTCCAATGCTCTATTTCAGAATTGCTCTGGAATCTGCCAAGTAACCCGGTAACAAATGCTAAATCAGGGCGTGTACATACTTGAGCATACTGTAAGCTTCCGACAGCTGAAGCATATGGAACCACTTTCATTTGATCGATCTCATATTGGTTTCTGAGACATTGAAATTCCCCATATCTGTCACCCTTGACTATAGGTGCAGGTGATGGACTATATTTATGCATACCATATTTTTTTTATACTTTCTCTATATATACCTTTTATAACAGTCCCAATACCCCTTTGTTTCTATCTCGGTGAATTTCGATTCCTAAAACAAATGAAGCTTCACCAAGATCTTTCACGTCAAAGTTAAAGGACAAAATCTTCTTTGTTTCCAGTAGTAGACTGACATCACTACTAGCTAGTAAGATATCATCTACATACAGGATTAGAAAGATAAACTTCTCATCTTTAAACTTTGAATAAACATAGTTGTCCTCAATATTTTTTTTAAACCTAAATTTTTTTATCGTGCTGTCAAACTTCAAGTACCATTGTCTTAAAGCTTACTTTAACCCATAAATCGATTTTTTTAGATGGCATCCCAGTTTCTCACTTCCTTCCATAACAAAACCTTTCGGTTGTGCCATGTAAACATTTTTCTCCAAATCTCTATTTAGAAATGCTGTCTTTACATCCATCTGATGTAATTCTAAATCATAATGAGCCACTAGTGCCATTATGATTCTGAAGGAATCTTTACATGAGACCGGAGAAAAGGTCTCATTGTAATCAATCTCTTCTCTTTGAGTAAAGCCTTTTGCCACGAGTCGAGCTTTATATCTTTTTACGTTCTCTTAGGAGTCGAGTTTTGTCTTGTAGACCCATTTACAGCCTACTGTTTTTGCTCCTTTAGGAATTACTTTTAAGTCTCAGACTTTATTAGCCCTCATGGACTTCATTTCTTCTTCGATAGCCTTAAGCCATTTTAAAGAGTTTTTACTTCTCATAGCTTCTTCAAATGAGGTGGAATCATCCTCCGTTTGAAATTCTTCTGTCTGATAAACTTCATAGTCATCATAAATAGCTGATCTTCTTATTCTTTGAGACCTTCTCGGGGCCTCTTTATTCTGTACATTTTCTGATTGAGGCTGTTCTTGCTCCCCCTCATCTGTGGCAATAAGTTCTATTGGATCCTGAGAAACAGGTTCCTCATTCTTATTCATTGTTGCCACAGGAGAAACAATAACAGGTACTTGCATCACAGTGTCTTGCACTGTCGGTGCAGTGACAGCAGGTAGTGTAAAGAATGGCTCTTGAATCATCAGAGTGGGCGCATACGCCCGCTTCTCTTCAAGGTCAATCTCTCGAGCTACCATGCTCCCCCTCATCATCTCATCCTCTAAAAAGACAGCGTGTCTCGTTTCTACAAACTTTGTATGTCTGTCTGGACAATAGAAACGATAACCTTTTGACTTTTCTGGGTAACGAATAAAATGGCAACTCTCAGTTTTGGGATCTAGTTTCCTAAGATTTAGGTTAAATACTTTAGCCTCAGCTGGGCTCCCCCACACTCGTAAGTGGTTTAACGAGGCAACTCTACCTGTCAACAATTCGTACGGTGTTTTCGGCACCGACTTACTTGGTACTCTGTTGAGAATATGAATGGCAGTTTTTAACGTCTCCATCCACAAGCTCAATGGCAGTGCAGAATAACTCATCATACTTCGCACCATATCCATCAAAGTACGGTTGCGTCTTTCAACTACTCCATTTTGCTGAGGTTCGCCCGGTGTAGAATACTGGACTACTATTCCATTTTCCTGTAGAAACCTTGCAAAAGGTCTAGGGACTTGTCCATACGGGGTATGCCGACCGTAGTACTCTCCCCCACGATCAGATCGGACTATCTTTATCTTTAAATCGTGTTGGTTTTCAACTTTAACCTTAAATATCTTAAATTTATCCAAGGCTTCATTTCTCTCTTTGATTGGATAAATATATCCATATCGGAAGTAATCATCTGTAAATGTTATGAACGAGTCATAACCATCTATACTCTTCACAGAAAAGGGACTACAAATATCCGTGTGAATAATTTGTAGAACTCATGTGCTTCTTTTTGCATCTTTCTTAATTTTCTTTACATATTTTCCTTTAATGCAATCTCGACATTGTTCTAAGTCTGAGAATTCTAGTGAAGGAAGAATATCATTCTTAACTAGTCTTTCTATTCTCCCCCTCGAAATATAGCCTAAACGACAGTGTCATAATTTTGACGACTCATCTAGAGTTCTTTTTCGTTTTCTATTTTCATTCATGGACGAGGATTCTTTTATTTCGCACGCAACATTATCATTATCGCATACGACATTCACATCATCACGTAGTGATAGCAAATAAAGCTCATTTTGTAAGATGGCAAAATCAACACATTCTTTATTAAACTTTATTTCACATTTGCCATTTCCAAAATGACAATCATAACCATCATTATCCAAACATGAAACACTAATCAAATTCCTCTGTAGAAAGGGTACATAAAGAACATCTTTAACTATAAGAATGAAGCCATTAGCTAGCTCTAATGAAAGATCGTCAACGGCTTCAACTTCAGCTTAGACTCCGTTTGCAACTTTAATGCATCTTTCTCCTCTTTGCTTAGTCCTCGTCGAACGAAATCCTTACAATGAATTAGCAACATGAACAGTTGCTCCAGAGTCAATTCACCATATAGATTTCGAATATTGCACATATAGGGATTCATTTATAAAGGTAATAATATTCTCACCTTTCTTTGTCATGATCATCTTTAGATATGAGGGACAATCTTTCTTGTAGTGTCCCGTCTTCTTGCAGTGAAGGCACTGATTTTTGTCTACTGCAAATTTATTCTGTTGAGGCTGATGGACAGGGGCTTTTCTCTTGTTCTTTGAGGAGTAGTTGTTGAAGTTTTTTCTTTTATTATCCTTCACATAGTTGATAGAGCCACCATGTGAAGCTTTAATTCTATCCTCCTCTTGCACACATATTGCTATGTACTTTTTCAAGTCCTAAGACTCGGGTTGCATATTGTAGTTGATAATAAACGTTTCAAACTCCTTTGGCAAAGAAGTAAAAATCAAATAGATAAAGAGTGCATCCTTAAGACCCAGATCCATTGGTTTGAGCTTCGATGCCATGTTGCTCATTCTCAGTATGTGCTCTCTAATGCCACCGTTTTCACCAGAGTACTTTTCATTCACAAGTTGTCTAATGACTTGTGTGGCGTATGTCTTTGAAGAGCCAGTAAACTGACTCTTTATTCTTTCAATATACTCTGTAACGGTGTCATACTCTGCGATTGAACCCACAATTGCAGGCTCAATCGTGTTCTTTGTCACAGCTATACATTTCTTGTTGGCTGTGGTCCATTTTCTATGCTCAAGATTATAGGACATCTTTAAGGGAGCAAAATCCCTCTGTCTTGTCTGCCAAGCAGCATCAGTCTCATTCTCTTTCCTCACTGGCTCCTCAGGCTCAGTGGGACATGCTGTGGTCAGGACCCAGTCCACCTCAGCCAAGATAAACGCTAGGTCTATCTTTTTCTTCCACTCTCCATAGTTGTCACCTTTGAGAGTGGGAATCTCTTTGATACAACTCATTAAGTTGTATCCGCCTGTAAACAAATCAAATAAAGTGAGAACATAAAAAACAGTAAAATTATATGTCTTATTTTCAACGTTGGTCAAAATATGACACACAATTTTATATTATACATTAAATCTACATCACCGTTGGGCAGAAATAGAAAAATGCATAAATGTCAATTACAAAAATTATAATATTGTTATTATCCACGTTGGTCAGAAAATAACAATATCATAATTATCTGAAATTTATTACTATTTTTTCCAAAATTAAATTCTCCCGTTGGTTCGAATTTAATAATGAAAATAATTTCTTTGAAGTACGCAGCGGAAAACAAAATTTCTTTAATTTTCAGAAGCATTTACTTTATTTTTTTTCTGTTATGTTAAAATTATCCCGTTGGTTCAAATTTTAACAGATTTAATTAGGCAAAAAATTACCTAATCAATCAATTAAAAATGCCTCTGAAAAAGAAATAGAAAAACTTTTCTTTTGGGCCGAAATTGAAATTCGGCCTGGCCCATTGGCCTGTTGCAATTCGGACAAGCTAACCTGGGCTTGGGCCGAAATTTCACTCTCCCTCTTGGCCAAATCTGGCCCATTTAGCCATCGCGCGATCTGGACCGTTGAATCGAGATCGGACGGATGCGCTCATTTTTCGAAGGGTATAAAAAAAGTGGAACTCCTTTCAAACCTAACCCTAACTCATTTTATCTTTTCCCAGTTTCATTCTCACCGGTTCTGGCGGCCGTGCCCGCGCGCCACGCCTCGGCTACGGGAAAAAGGCGTCGCTCTGCTGGAGCCGCCGTCCGAGGCGGTCGCTTGGCGCGCGGCCGAGGCCCAC